>APFE031673219.1:1666-47786 GCA_000404065.3 Pinus taeda | reverse complement strand
GGATCCATAAATATCAAATGATCATCAAGTACCAGTAAGTCACCCAGATAACCAGATCCACAATAATAGAAAACTAAACCCAGAACACCTTCTGCGGCGTCTCTTGCGGCGTCTCCTGTGGCGCCTCCTACGGCGTCTCCTGCGACGCCTCCTGCGGCGTCTCCTGTGGCACCTCCTGCGGCGTCTCCTGTGGCGCCTCCTGTGGCGTCTCCTGCGGCGCCTCCTATGGCGTCTCCTGCGGTGCCTCCTGCGGCATCTCCTGCGGCGTCTCCTGCGGCGCCTCCGCACTTCCACAGCTGTAGCGCTCGAGAGATCACCCTTCACAGATTCGCTTTCCACTTCACTTTCATATAGATCGAGCTTTTGAAACAATAACCCAATATTTCAGATCTTAAGATATTCAACCCAAAAGCATACACAAGCCAAATGATCTCCTTTGCTTTATATAGGCAAGCTCTTCCTCAAATCATGGACCAATACCACGGGCCAAAACCATAACAAACCAATACCATCAACTCAATACTAGGGATCAACACGTCTGTCGAGATGCCATGGTCCAAAAACCATAGGTTCAAATTCCAAGGACTAACTACCATGGACCAAAGGTAAGTTTTCCCACATGAAATAAACTTTTCTTTGCATAAAATTCCGTGAAATTTTCTCCTGCGTACTTCTTAATTCTCATCATATTGGGAGCCATGCCATGGGCGTTTCCATCAAGTAAAACATCTGTAACATATAACCATACCAGAAACATAATGCCAACAAGAGCAGAAGGGATACCAAGATGAAGAGGAATTTTCAATGAGCACATCTCCTTTGAATGGATCATACTTTAGATTCAAATCTTCATGAGAAATCAAAATATCAGTTGATGCACTTGGGAATTTGTGATCGAATACATCAACAAAGTCATGATCATTATTATGATTGCTGCCCAAGACTAAAGATTGATTGGAAGAATTAATTACATTTGATTCACTACCGAGATTAGCAACCTCAAAATCATCCAAGAATGGAAGTGCATCATCTTCACAGGGATGATTTTGGAAAATAATAAGTATTGAAAGCATGTTCACCTTCCTCCTCCTCTACCTATGTAATGTGAGTTCCTTGTATTAGATCGCAATTTGAATCAGCAACATGAAAATCAAGAGAGTGTGGAAAGCTAGCTGGTGGAACAGATTACTCACTCGAATCATGGTACAAAGAGTCATGGCCTGTAGATGATAGTGGATAACAGAAATCCAAATCATATTTGAGATTAACATTATGAAAAGTAACATCATCTTGCGGAATGGAGGAGTTAGTCTTCATCGTAAGCTTCATGAACCAATCTGGAATTTCCTCCATATCATGAAAAGTAGAAGGAGAATGAGAAGATGGATTAGGAATTTGATTTGAAAATTTCACAACTTCACAATCACTACAATGAGGCGCCAACATAGGGATTGTAAAAGGAGGAGGGAAAATAACAAAAGGAGTAGTAAATTCCCCCTTTGAAATAAAATGTGTCTCATTATTCACAAGAGTTGGGGAAGTAGGAAAATAAGGGGGTTCAGCTTCACCTTGTAAAGAGATAAGAACCAAGCGCTCAAAATCTTGTTTCAAGAAATCCTAATTCATGTATTCTTCTGAAATTTCACAACAAAGGTGAAGGAATCAATCAGAAAAATCCTCAACTGATTCATTAAGCTTCATTCTTAAGAGATTGATTCTTTTATAAAGATCTCGGTAATTATACCTATCAAAGGCTTGATGAAGCTCCCAAGGAAATGATGAAGGGAATGGATGGAAGTAGGTGAAAAGGTATGGAAACATTGATTAACATGACCTTCAAGGGCGTTGAAGAAAATAACACAAGAAACTATCCATCATTTATTTCATAAGATTCATAAAATTTCATAAAATAAAAAATGTGCTCGATTATGAATGTTTCGTCCTCACCATCTTACTTTAACTAGGACAAGTGATAGAGAGGCTCATCACGGATTGAAATTGGATAAATAGAAAGAAATAGAGAAACACCCTTGGAGTAAGATTTGAGGATGAGCCATTTTAGATAAGAGGCTCAAACCAAATTCAATGGGCTTATATTGTTATTTGGCCCTCCTTCTAGCGCCATTTTCATGGCGCTGGAAATCCATCAACCAAGGGGTCTCCCCGATGTCAATTTCCAATTAGACCTCACACTTTTTGGAGTAGGAGCCCCATCTGGAATATCAGTTTGGTTTCCATTTATTCTTAAATATTTTCCTTCACTCTAACTATAAAAAAAAGAGCAGAACACGTGGTGCCTTCGAGAAGTAAGGGGGGTGTGTCTGGTGAGTGTTCTATCATATGTGTGTCAAATTTATTTCACTGCAGTGTGGAGGAAAAGTGAGCCTCTAAGAGAGAGGTAGTAGTACCACCCTAGTAGAGACACACATGAAAAATAAGGGTCAGTACAACATCGAGTAGAATATTCCAGAGATATGCAACGATCATTGAAACGAATATAAAAAGGAAGATTTGTCTAATATCCAGTGGAATAGTCCATGAGGATGTGACAACGATAATAGAAATTACAACACATTATCAATATGATAAATACAAAAATAACTGAAGTAGCTCAACTACTTTAACACAAATGAAAGAAAACATGAATTAAAAACATTCATAGAATAGTCTTACAAATATCCATAATCCATGCACGAAGAATGTGTTGGCACATAGGGCTTCTCATATTAAGTAAAAGTTCCAAGACACATGTATACAATGAACACCACTAGCTCCAATAGTGGAGCATTGGAGCCACTCCTTGCTCCTCAAAAGAACTAGCCTATCTTTCTAATTCCTTGGGGGACGATCCAAGGTGAAAATTCCTTTGCTCGTAGAATGAGGGTGTATATATAACCATGGGATGATGCTTCACCCTCCTTTTGACTCTTTGACTACCCTCATTACTATCTGACTTCCTAAATTTTTGACTTACATGACTCTTCATATTCCATGTGTGTCTATTGGACTTCCACTTTACAATACACTTTGAATAGGTAATTACATAATCCACAATAACAATGTGGCATATGATGACTTATGATAGGACATGACATGACAGTGATGAAATGGACTACATGATGATGTGATAGTTCCGATTTGTCCTTCTTGCTGCTTATTTCTTTGTGACTTCTTGAATAGATGGTAGATGTTCTTCTCCTTCCTCCTCCTTATGACTTGAAGATGAGGAGTCTTCCATGTCATTTTGATCTTCATCTTCTATTAGAGTTAGATGTTTCGTCTTCTTCTCACCTGTTGATCATCTTATCTTTTCATCTCCATATGTGTCTTCTAGCATGTTCTCCTTCTCAATATCTTTCTTCATCATCTTGCCATAGCATGACAAAGTTCTTGTAGCTGTGATTCACTAATGACAAGACGACATCAGTCCGTTAAACCCCTAGACTAAGATGGTGTACATTGATCCACTCACTTAGCTAGAATCGGGTGACAGGTTGGGAAAGAGTCTCAGTAAATATGAAATTGTGCAGCTCAGGTAGTCAAGGGTGAAGCTTGAGCCTTAAGACTACACATTGTGTAGTTTGATCAGGGCTAAGGAAGAAAACTACGCAATCTAAGAGCTCATGATGACAGGTTGAGGGGATTCGCACTAGATTAGCCTATTGCACAGTTATGGATGGAAGATGAGCCCAGGTGACTATGCAATTTCACACTTCAAGATGGTAGATGTTCTTCTTCTTTCTCCTCCTTATGACTTGAAGATGAGGAATCTTCCATGTGATTTTGATATTCATCTTCTGTTAGAGTTCGATGTTTCGTCTTCTTCTCGCATGTTGATCATCTTATCTTTTCATCTTCATATGTGTCTTCTAGCATGTTCTCCTTCTCAATATCTTTCTTCATCATCTTGCCATAGCGTGACAAATTTCTTGTATCTGTGATTCACTAATGACAAGATGAAATTAGTCCAATAAACCCCTAGCCTAAGATGTGGTGCCTTCAAAAATCAAGGGGGGTGTGTCTAGTGAGTGTTCAATCATATGTGTGTCAAATTTATTTCATT
Source organism: Pinus taeda (assembly GCA_000404065.3). NCBI lineage: Eukaryota > Viridiplantae > Streptophyta > Pinopsida > Pinales > Pinaceae > Pinus > Pinus taeda. The sequence continues at coordinate 43,723 of APFE031673219.1, read as the reverse complement.
GTGATGTGGAGGAAAAGTGAGCCTCTAAGAGAGAGGTAGTAATACCACCCTAGTAGAGACACACATGAAAAACAAGGGTTAGTACAACATCAAGAATAATATTCCAGAGATATGCAACGATCATTGAAACCAATATAACAAGGAAGATATGTCTAATATCTAGTAGAATAGTCCATGAGGATGCGACAATGATAATAGAAATTACAACACATTATGAATATGATAAATACCAAAATAACTGAAGTAGTTCAACTACTTTAGCAAAAATGAAAGCAAACATGAATTACAAATATTCACAGAATAATCTTACAAATATCCATAATCCATGCATGAAGAATGTGTTGGCACATATGGCTTCTCATATTAAGTAAAAATTCCAAGACACATGTATGTAATGAACACCACTAGCTCTAATAGTGGAGCATTGGAGCCACTCCTTGCTCCTCAAAAGAACTAGCCTATCACTTTAATTCCTTGGGGGAGGATCCAAGGTGAAAAGTCATTTGCTCATACAATGAGGGTGTATATATAACCAAGGGATGATGCTTCACCCTCCTTGTGACTCTTTGAATTCCCTCATGACTGTCTCAATTCCTAAATTTTTTACTTACATGACTCTACATATACCATGTGTGTCTGTTGGACTTCCACTTCATAATACATTTCAAATAGGTAATTACATAATCCACAATAATAATGATGTGGCATATGATGACTTGTGGAGTAGGCAGATTCTTTCTGTGGATAGAGACAATCCCTCTAGCCTAAGAGAGAGGGTCTAGCCACAAACAATACAATCTAATATAAGTTCCCTTAAATTGAGAATGGATAATATCCTACCTCTTGTATCGCTATTCCTTGTTTGATGAAGTCCTTGTGCCTTTGCTCCAACGATCAACTCCTTAATGTCAATCAAGCACCTGAAACAAGTAGACAAGAAACCAAAGCACACATGATAGCATACAATATATTCAACCTAACTTAAGAGGCTAAGGAGTCTTAAGCTACCAAATAGCATAAGAAAATGATGTAGGAAACAAAACATTAGTTGTATTATTATGAGAAAAAGGAAAGTAAACCTTCATCTTAGTGTTGTAGGTTTCCTTTGACATGTCTGAGTTCCAGCACCACTGTTATCATCTCACGATTCACCCTCAAACAATGGAAGTTCAAGGCTTCTTCCTCTTTGCTCTAAACCAAACAAAACTACAAGCTTATTCTCCCTTTACAAGAACAAACTAGAAGGCTAAGGTTCTCAAGATGGCTATCAAGATTTTGCAGATTATTCCAGCCCTTTCATTAGCTAGTTGAGGTTGGAAAAGGAGGAGTTTATATGGCTTGAGAGAGGGGAAATGGATCCTATTATTATGGGAGAGGCCTTATCCTTTTGGTTTGTTCCCTTTTAATAGGCGAAAGAAGCCCAAACCATTTCTCTCAGCTCTATCTCGACTAACCATTTACCAGACTTTCATTCACGAAGCTTCTAGGCCTGGAAGCTTCAACTCCATTTTTAAAAACTTTCCAAAAGATGGTCGGTGTGGTTCATTAATGGATTACTAGCATTGTTAGGCACTAGGCCCAGTCTTAGACTCTGCAAATCAGCACAGGGAATATACTGAGGGATAGCATCGGTCTTGAAAACCTTGTTTGAAGGAATATTCCTGGGAAATGATGTAAGAGGGAAATGTTTTACAGATGAAGAGTGATGTAAGGACATGTTCTTCATGACAGGGAAACACATTAGGGTCACTGTAGAGGTCCTCCAGGATAGAGGAATGAGGAGTATAGGGACAGTGACAAAATGTTATGTAATAGATGGCCCCTAAAGTGTGAAGGCCGAACAAGAGTGAGGGGTGAAATGCTTTTCGAGTAGATGCATGGAACTAGAAACTATCGTAAAAAAACCTGTAAATAAGCATAGATACATATACATCACTGAAACCTCTGATACATGAATTGTGGTATGGACACAACCATCCAGCAAGAAGGATCATATCTAACCCAAGGTATGGTCGCAACCATCCAATAATGGGAAGGATCACATATAACAAATTGATGGTATGGTCACAGCCATCCATTTGAAAGAGACATGTATATAAGCATGATCATGTCACATCGCCTCGCAACCTGGACTTTTGTAATCTAAGCCCAAGGTCTTGCACTCCAACACAACCTGATCAAAGTACAAATTCTAACATGTGAATAAATGTGTCGAAGTCTAACATGCTAGAAAATCACTTGATTACTGATCAATGACGTGAACCGTTAATAAGCACGAGAGGAATCACCAATAATGACAATGGATCTCAAGGTACTAGCAACACAATTCATGGTGTGTGAATAAGGAACTGAAGTCGAGCACCCGTGAAGTCACTCGATTGAAAGCCAATGATGAGAAATTGTCATCAAGTGCAAAGAACTTGCCATTAGGGCATGCAAGCTCTAAGGTACTCGAAGGGAATCTCTCAACCAACTTCCCATATAATGAGCTAAAGTCAATAGGAAGTGACCTTGTTGAAGGTGGGCCATGACATATCCCACATCATCGATTCAAGACAAGGGGATGCAATGATTATGGATGATATAGAGAATCAGAAATGAGTTTAAATTGTAGAAGGATTAACTCTTGAACATATCAACGACATGACTTCGAAGTTTGGCAGCTTTTGGATCCATAGGATCAGAGCCTAGAGGTCATGATGACGTGGCAGAGATCAAATCGAAAGAAAAAAGTGGATGTACTAAACCTAGGAAGGTGAATGATGAAATGAGGATATCCAAACCGGACACAAAGCAAAAGAATGTCATGTTCAAGAGTGACAAGCTGCCGACAAAACTGGTAAAAAGTTTCCATTTTCCTCCACCATTTATAGCAGGTGCCCCAATTATTTTTTATCACAATCTTGAAGGGGATATCATATTCTTGTAATATAAGTCCATCCTTCGAACGGATCTGACCTAGTAAGATTAACGAGCCCTAGGAAGGAGAAGCTCATGTTCATGACGGTGATGAATCCGATGTTGTTTAATATTTGAACAAGTCTGACAAAGGAAAAACTCAATGTCTTTTTCATGTTTAGAGAGTTTGAAAAAGACACAGAAAAGAAAACTCAAAAAGGTCCATTTTCATAAAGTTGTCTCTCGAGCCTGAAAAGGTAGAAAAAAAATACTCGAAAGAACCTCTTGACCATGACATCCAAGGAGTACCTTTTTCATAAATAGTTCATCCCAACCCAAAAAATGGGTAAATGTATACTGGGTAAACAACATTTTGAAACCATTTATGAGGTCAAAATGACAAGAGCTCAGCAATCCTTTCATGTTTTTAGAGTTGAAAAAGAGCTTAAAGAGGACTCCCCATTTTTTTTTTCTTTAACAGGTCACAAAGTGAAAAATACTCGGCAATATTTCCATTTCATTTTTTTACAAGTCGGGAAAAGGGCTTAAATATGACTCTCGTTTTTCATCATCACCGGAAAACCATCACCTATCGATGCACAAGAAGTAAATGCATTATCCATTTCTAAGGAAAAATGGTGAAAAATACTTTTTAGAACCCTAAAACGTAGCCAAAAGCTTATAAAAAGGGAAAAAAGTAAAACATTTTTACCATTTACCTCATTTACCTCACTTGGAGAAATTTTTACCCACTTGTGCCCTAAATCTTTAGGAGCGGCTTCTTGCAGATCTAGGAAGCCGATCATCGAACTGTTTGTTGCAAGTAAGAGCCGAGGCCCTAATATTTGCATTGATACCTATTTTTTGAGCATTTAACTATCTTTTAGGGGATTTTGAGGGACTTTTAGCAAAAAGAAATTTCCCTTGGTTGGCACGGGATCCGGGCATGGGACCATGCCGATTGAGGGCTTTTAGCACAAAGTCTCGCACCGTCATTGCACCTATTTTAAAAACAATTGTGTCGGCATAGAGAACGAGATTTTTTCAAATTTTACCCAATTTAAATGCTTTAAATCTTAAATTTCCCTTTCAAATATTGATGCTAAATTAAATATGGGATTTTTGTAGGAAAATTAGAGTGAAAAGATGGTAATTGAGTGGAAATAATGTGAGCATTAAAGAATAGATCAAATGGACTTGGAAGATCCAAACTGTCTGGATGCATTCAGGAACTGTGGGCTCCTCAAGTTCTTTCTGACACCGAGCCTATGGGCCCAACCTGAGCTACCACAATACCTTACCAGTCTATGGTATGTTGGACAAGAGGTATTTGTGATCCATGACCAAGAGATGGAGTTGGAGACTTCAGACATCTATTTCATTACCGAGTTGTCCCACCTAGGGGAACCAGTCCAACTATATGGAGGCAGGCCTATTGGGGCGAGTGCAAACATGTTGCTTGCCAAAATTGTCCAGGGACCCTTAAATCTACAAGTGGAAAGGTCGACATTATGAAAATAAAAGATCTTGTATTGAAGGTAATATTCTTGACCATCAACTAAGTGCTTAGGGCTCAAGCACTACACGAGTCCAACAAATCATGCTTCCAGTATGCTATGGATTGCATGGCACCCACTGTCTTCAAATAGGTGGAGGTAGGAGAACAATATTTTTTCAATTTTTACCCAATTTAAAATATTTAAATACAAAATTTCCCTTTCAAAGATTGATGCTAAATTAAATGTGGGGTGTTTGTAGGAAAATGAGAGTGACAAGATGGTGATTGAGTGGAAAGAACGTGAGCATTAAAGAATAGATTAAATGGACTTGAGAGATCCAAATTGTATGGATGCATTGAGGAACTGTGGGCTCCTCAAGTTCTTTCTGACATCAGGCCTATGGGATCAACCTGAGCTACTACAATACCTGATCAGTCTATGGGACGTTGGATGGGAGGTATTTGTGATCGATGACCAAGAGCTGGAGTTGGAGACTTCAGACATCTATTTCATTACTGGGTTGTCCCACAGAAGGGAACTAATCCAACTATATGGAGGCAGACCTATTGGGTGAGTGTAAACATGCTGCTTGCCCAACATTCCCCAGGGGCCCTGAAGTCTATAAGCGCCAAGAATGACATTATGGCAATAAACGATCTTGTATTGAAGGTAATACTCTTTACCATGAACTGAGTGGCTAGGGCTCAAGCGCTACATGAGTCCAACAAATCATGCTTCCAGTATGCTAGGATTGCATGGTGCCCATTCTATTCAACTGGGTTGAGGCCATAAAGTAAACATGAAATGGAAGCTATCCAAATGCAATGCAGGAAACTTGAGGCAATTTGGATATGGCTCCATCTTAGTGACCTTTTTCTTGGAATGAATCCTACTGTTCCACTATCAGATGGTGGAGGTGAATCCCCTAATACTGTGAGATCCATAGATGGTCTAATGGAGTGAGCTTATGCCTAGATCTAGAGGGGGCCAGCCGATTTCCTACAGGCACACCTTCTTTGTATTACTTAGATGACAGTTGATCCTTGTGGAGGATTAGCCATATAGCGGGACTGACTTCCTCGGTGATCCAAACATACCACTCCTAGAGGGAGAAGACTTTTATGATGGAGGTGAGAAAAAAAAATTTGTTTTTGGTTTTTTATTGCTTTTGCATATATGTATTCATGACACCTTGATTTTGTAATTGCAGATATTGGACCAGAAAGACTAACAGGGATGTCCCCTATAGCTAGATGCATGACTCAGTAGTTCGAGGTCACTCCTTATCAGGAAGGAGTGGACAATGAAGAGGAGATTGCCCGAAATCTGGAGGACCTGATAAGAGGAATCCCATAGTATGCACGGATCGAGGACATTCCTCGTCATTATCAATGACACATAGTGAGAATATCGAATCAGATCCACCGATTACTAACTGGCGTAGTATGAGTAGTAACATGTTATCATGATCACCACGTAGAGAAGTCCATAGTTTAGCATTTACAATTTGGAGGCCTACGAGCCACGAATGTATTTAGAACACATATATTATTTTTTGGATTTTGATGTATTACACTCAAACATTATCGATATATATATGTTATATTTCCTGTTTACTATGATATAATGTTTTCACATATTGCATAAATGTCTGTCTAAAACATAATTATCCAATGCAACTTCTAATGTATTCATATGCCTAGGAATGTGATGATATGTCATATAATCAAAATGTCTTTCCAAGAGACAAATATGCAAATACGTTCTCAATAATTGAGGGTTTCTGACAGAATATTTCCCATTGAGCTGAAGAACAACAAGTTGCGAATCAAGGTTAACAACCATTTCTCAAATATCAAGAGTGATGGCTTCTGACAAGAGTTCAAGAACTACACTATATTCAGTAATGTTATTAGTTGTTTGACCCAAACAAATGCCTTGAAGATCAATCAACTCACCATGAGGGTCATAGATAGCCCATGTCGTGGATGATAGATTCTAGGTACTACAAAAAGCACCATAAGCTAAACCAACATAAGGAGTCATAGACATATTCAAAGCAGGTGAAGACATGATAAGTAGGAAAGTTGCTTGAAAAACACACCAAACCAAATTGCACAAAAATTAATAACACACTTATGTACACAAAGTAACCATGCAAGATGACTCATGCATAATACTTTTTGATGGAGTCCATTTCCAGAATCGAGCAATCAATCAATAGAGAAGAAAACTGGAGTTTCACCATTGACATGACGAGTAAGCATTGACTTGGCCAAATAATAAAGTAAAACTCATAAAAGGCTATGCCCACATGCCCCCTGGGCGAGTGAGGATTACGAGTCATAAGATGGAAACACCATTACGATAATGGGAAAATGGTAGGAACTTGATGAAAAGGTCACATGAAAGGAGGTGAGGAGAACCTAAACCCATGATGAGGAAAAGGTGCCCCCTGTTGAAAGATCTTGACAATGTTAGGGTAAATTGAAATGTCAATAGGCATTGTTTGGGTAATATTACCCATGTTCCCTTTCGACCAGAATTTGTGGGCCATGACATGCATTTGAAGTGGTTGGGTCAGGAAACGAGAAGAGACCTCCTCAAGATAGGTAGACATGACTTCCAGGCCAAGTAAGAATGAGGAATGATGATTAGCATCATTCCAAGGTGCTTCCTAAAGAGACATAATTTCCATGATACTTTCATCAGTAGGAAATGTCTCGATTAAGGGATTGGAAGAATCTAAAGAACCAACCCAAGGAGATTGAGAATACTCGTCAAGATAAGTACCCAAAGTAGTGTGATCAATAGATGCCGAAACCAAAGCTGAAAAAATATCCACATAATTTATCTCAGCGAGGCTTGACAGCACGAAATCACCCCATGAATCAACTTGATGAGGAGGGGGAATGACCCAAGGATAAGAATTAACTGAGATCATGTTGACTGAGGTAACTTGCGGAGGTGGGAGAGGAAAAATACCCATTAAGGTGGGATCTTTGAAAAGTCCATCCTCCACACTCTCATATGGAGCACAAGTATGCTTCACGTAAGGAACATTGTCATCCGAGGAGGAAGAGGCAAAGAAAGACAATTGAACGACTCTGACAATTTTCCCTTGATGAGGAAAATGGAGCACGTAGAACAAAGAGGAGGCTACAACATGCATAGCATGGGTTGATCCAGACTTAAACAAGAATGCAACAAAATACAGAGATAACCATATACACAAAGATACAGTGGAAATAATACTTCATTTCATTAATGGGAAATATTGAAATATGCTTACAACCAGCAATGGAAATAAACTAGCTAGGGCGATGATAGCTTATATCTAAGAAGAGATGAGGCAGATACATGCCTCTGAACTATGTTACAATGAGGCTTGAAGGCCTATTTATTGTTGAGAAACAATTGAAAACCCTTCACATCCCAAAGCCTAACCCTAGAAGATGAAACGCCAAATTGTGGGCCCCGTTTGGGTAAATTGGTACATCAATTTCCCGGGGTCGTAACTTTGGCATATGATCTCCATTTGACGTGTACAATAGCTCGTTAGAAATATCTATCCAAACACTACCACTTTGGGAAGGACAACAATTGCCCCCAGATTTCCCAAAAAACGTCATTTAGGGCCTCAAAACGGCTCCGGAAGTTCAGGACTCGAAAAACTGCTAAAAATAGTAAATTGTGCTACAATTTAGGAAACTGAAAAGACTGAAAGAGACAGTTGCAAGGGTCCAGATGGGATAGGTGGGTGGCCACCAACATCCACCTCGATTCCTTCCCCCTTAGGAAGCAATAGTCCCCATTGCGTTGAGTTCCTCCATCTGCTGAACTTGTCCTGCAATCTCTGATGTGTCTAGTAATGGTGGGAAGCATGGTCGACAACGGTCCACATTGAACACTTGGTGCAGGCGAAGGAATGGAGGAATGATGTGCTCCAAAGCATTGTTCCCCATAGCCTTGGTAATGTTGTAAGGACCTTGTCGGAGTGGTCTGAGCCTCTGATGGGTTCTGGTAAGGCGTTCTTTCTGTCGATGCAACCAGACTTTGTTGCCCACTTGAAACTTGTGTGGTACCCCTGTGGGTGAGGAGAAGTTGTTCATGTGTTCTGTCATGACCGTATACCTTTGTTGCTGCTACTATGTGTAGGAACCCTTTGCAAGGGTCTTGGATGTAGCAATGATCTTCCCCTTACCTTGGGAGTGAACCAGACAGATGAATTTCCTGGTCTGGGAGATGAGCTTACTGCCTTTCTTAGCAGTGATCAAAGATGTGGTGGTAGGTGGGGCTACCTACGGTATCTTGTATAATGAATCACCCAAAGAAATAATGACAACGTGAGGCCTTGACTCATACACAACATGTCACCTCCACAAGTATGGCTGACCTAATATACATCACAAACATGCAGAGGAGTAACATCACACAATACCTCGTCTGTGAAGGGCTTGATGCTGTAGGGAAGGCAGCACTGCTGGCGAACTTTGAGATCTCGTCCTTCATGAAGCCACCCGATACTGTATGGCTGCAAGTGTGGTATAGTCGGTAGGCCAAACCGCTTCACGACCTCTACTGAAATGAGGTTCTTTTGGCTGCCACTATCGACAATGAATTGCAGTGGCGAACCCTTCACCCACATCTATGGGTGGAAAATACGTTCCCCCTCCTCTGGGTCTTCGAGCTCATTCTTCTGGATCTTGGCAGTGGTAATGGTGGTGCTGCGATCTGCATCAATGATCTTCTTCCCTTTGCCATTCCCCTTGTCAGGTTCTGGCTCAGGGTCAGAACATGCATCTAATTTGGAAGCCTTCAACTCGGCCACTAGCGACTGCTTGGTCCAACACTCACTTGTGTTATGAGTGGGACTCTTGTGGAACTCACACCACTTTCCTGTGTCCTTCGGCTTCATGGTGTTGTTCTTTTCTTACAGCTTTGAGGGGTTTTCATGGGTCATCCCACCTTGGCTTTGTCCTTTGGGCTTCAAATTTGCAGATCCAAAGTCTCGCTTCTTTTGTTTGAACTTTTTCTCAATTTTGACAACGTACCGGTATGCTGTGCCGAGTGAGGAGATGTTCAAGAACTCCATCTCTTCTTGGATGTATCTATGTAGGCAACCGAGGTATTTGAGTACCAGATGCAGCTCAGAATATTTGATACCCAACTGTGTACGAAGGGTATGAAAAATGTTTGTGAACTCTGGCACATCTTGGTCTCGTCCCTGCCGCAGTGTGTTCCATTTGATGTATTTGTCCTCATAGCTTTTGACAGGGTAGTACTACTCCTTGATGGCATCTCGAAATGAATCCCAAGTGGGTGTGGCTGAAAATAATGAGCCTGTGCTTTCACCCTTCTTCTTGCAGTAGGTTTCCCACCAGTCGTTGACGTGGGGGGCTGCTTTGAGAAGAGCGAAAACAATCTTTTCTCGACTTGAAAATTCATGAACAAAAAATATCCTTCTAGCAGATTTAACCATTTATCTACAGCATCTGCGTCTATTTGACCCTTGAATATGGGGATTTCAAAATTAACTTGTACCTTAAAAGGCGTGGCATTTCTAGAGTAGCTGCTAGAAGCCGATGCATCACCTCTGGGTAGCTGCTGAAGGATCTGCGCAAAGTTATCCATCATCATGGGATCTCTTGCCCCCTCATCTTTCTTCTCATCTGCCATGGGAGGCTGTTGGGGTTTGCGAGGCTGGTCTTGCAAAGGTTCGACCAGTTCAAGCCCTAACTCCTTATATCCCGAGCTCATTGGGGACATGCAAAGAAAAACAGAGAAAAAGCAGACCGCTCTGATACCACTGATCCAGACTTAAACAGGAATGAAAAAAATATAGATATAACCATATACACAAAGATGCAGCGGAAATAATACTTCATTTCATTAATGGAAAATATTGAAATATGCTTACAACCAGCAATGGAAATAAACCAGCTAGGGTGATGGTAGCTTATCTCTGAGAAGAGATGTGGCAGCTACATGCCTTTGAACTATGTTACAATGAGGCTCGAAGGCCTATTTATTGTTGAGAAAACAATGGAAAACCCTTCACATCCCAAAACCTAACCCCTAGAAGATGAAACGCCAAATTATGGGCCCTGTTTGGGTAAATTGGTACATCAATTTCCCGGGGTCGTAACTTTGGCATACGATCTCCGTTTGATGCGTACAATAGCTCGTTAGAAAGATCTATCTGAGCACTGCCACTTTGGGAAAGGAAACATGGGTCCATGGACCCATGTTGCCCCCAGATTTCCCAAAAAACGTGTTTTAGGGCCTCAAAACGACTCCGGAAGTTGAGGACCCGAAAAACTGCTAAAAATAGTAAACTGTGCTACAATTTAGGAAACTGAAAAGACTGAAAGAGACAGTTGTAGGGGTCCAAATGGGATAGGTGGGTGGCCACCAAAATCCACCAACAGCATGAAATCACCCCATGAATCAACTTGATGAGGAGGGGGAATGACCCAAGGATACGAATTAACTGAGATCATGTTGACTGAGGCAACATGCGGAGGTGGGAGAGGAAAAATACCCATTAAGGCGGGATCTTTGAAAATTCCATCCTCCACACTCTCATATGGAGCACCAGTATGCTTCAGGTAAGGAACATTGTCATCCAAGGAGGAAGAGGCAAAGAAAGACAATTGATCGACTCTAACAATTTTCCCTTGATGAGGAAAATGGAGCACGTAGAACAGAGAGGAGGCTACAACATGCATAGCATGGGTCCAAATCCACTTGAGTAGAAGATTATAGTTAAGATTTGTATCAACAATTTATACTTCGACATTAAATGTCTTACCTCCCAAGGTAATGCAAATATTATGAAGGACACTAAATGGTCAAGAATCGCGTCCATCAAAGGCTTCCAACATGTTAGGTGATTGGTTCAGGGTAGGGGAATCAATTGCCTTCCAACAAGACATAGACATGATGTAGGTAGAAGCACCTTCATCAATGATGGTCATGTGAAATGTCTTTTCATTAATAATCACCTAAATGAGAAAGGCAATCTGATGAGGTAAGTGTGAAACATGGTTTTCTAGATCAAAGAAAATGAGATTAGAATCAAATGGTTCAACACCTCGAATGGCTAACATTAATACTTTCTACTGAGAGGAACATCATTGAAGGACCTTGAGGGTAGACATAGATGATGATGCTTGAGCTAAATCCTCAACAATATTGTAGTGTTGAGCAGCTCAATCATTTGGATTATGCGAGGACCTTCATAGCACACCTTGAGAGGGTGATTAGATAGCGGAATCAGGACTAGGTCACTCCATATGGAGAGGACCAAAGGTAGATAGGATAGAGGAGGAAGGGGTACTTTCTTTCTCTTTACTTGTTGTCAAGGTTTGATAATATTTAGGTCTAGTAGCCACATTTATAGGCGTATTCATCATAAACACTTGGAAACCTGCGGAAGCGGAAGACTAAGGCTAGTCTATCATTTGGGTCTGCTGGGGTGGAAAGGGTTCTTTTAAGACAATTGGGGTCCCTTTTAGCAAGTGACTAACTTCAGATCGTCAGGGACAATCTTTAGTGTAATGATCCTCCTCACAAATGAGGCACAGATACTTCAACTTTCTTTGAGAAGCATCACCAGCAGGAGATTTAGGAGGGCCTTATTTCTGGGTATCGGCTTTGGCCTTGCCTTTTCCCTTGTTTTTACCCTTATATTTTTTGTCTGTTATAGTAGAATGGATAGCGTGAAATTCAGAGGTTGTACCAGGACCAGATGAATTTCGAGAGGGAGCATTGGAACCAATGTTCAAGACTAATTTCTGCTTGGAAGAAGCTTTCACGGGAGTCTAAGACATAGAACTAATCACTCCATCAACATGAGGTATAGCCAGAGACTTCGATGACGTTAGATCAAATGATGGTCTTGGAGCATCTGGTAACATCTCATACAATGTGCTAGATTGTGAGTAGAAAAGGTCTATATACTGGGCACGAGTGATGGCTTGCTCATCATTAACACACCCACCCATAACTATGTCCCTAACAATTAGACCGACGAATGATTTGGTGAGCCATTCTGTCAGCAACTGATCAGTAGTTTCAAACTTGATCAGGTGACACCAACATCTACATTCGTGGATGTGGTCAGAGATATGGGTTGCAATGTCTTACTTAAGTGACGTACGCACATAGGTGCCAGTTTCATAGCGAACTGGCAACTAGAAATGAGTGAGGATATCCATAGCGAGAGTGTTGAAGTCACTGTAGATACCTCAAGGCAATTTGATGTACCATTTTGCTACAACCCCTTTGAGAGTTATTTGAAAAATTCATAGGTAGATAGAATCATCGACGCACGAATTGAAGTAGCACCAGAGGTGATATGTCATCATGTGGGCTTGTGGATCATACTTCGCTTTTCCCTCAAATTTGGGGCAACCACTCCGAACTTTCCTTGGAACTGGAGGCCAATAAGGCAAATGAAGGATAGGATCATTACTGAGATTTGAGACATCTGGGAGTTCCAATGTGACCAAGAATGACAATTTCATATTAAAAGGCATTTAGGGCCTCTGAGTAGACCCGAACTACAAAATCCGTCCTTTTTGATAAGGATTTTTCCTCCACGGTGGAGGATTTTGTCCATATGGAATCTACTTTTGTCCCCACTGTAGGTTACCTTTCCTGTAGGGAGGATTCTATCTTGGGTAGAGTTGATACTATCCTGCCATAGGCCATTGATAGGCATAGGGGTTAAAAGGTTGTTGAGACTTTTAACTTTGGATATAAGTATTCTAAACTTGTTGACCCTAGACTTAAGGATTTTACACCTTCTGCCCCCGTACATAAGGATTTTGAACTTGCTACTGCAAGGGTTGACCTTGACCATGCGAAGGTTGACCTTGGCCTTGAACGGGCTGACCGTACTGATATGCATAGACGGCCTGCTGTTGCAAAGGCTGACCTTGTGGCTGTTGCAAAGGTTTTCTTTGCTATTGCGAAGGATGACCTTGCAAATTCAAAGGTTGGGAGGATTGTTGAAAAAAAAGTGGCTGTAGCTGCAACTGTTGCAAAGGTTACCCTTGTGATTGTAGCAGTTTTCCTTGCTACTACAATGCTTTCCCTTGCTGCAATGAAGGTTTCTCTTATTGTTGCAAAGGTAGCTAGACAGTTCCTGGATAATTCCCAAATTGAATTTGGCCATATCCACTAGGCACAATGGATTGGTCAGGCTAAACATATAATCTAGCTTTAGGAATGTAAGATAGGGTAACTAAGGGTTGTGAACCATATGGAACATAAACCGGTTGGAACGGAACCTGAGCCATATATGGCTAATGGTATTGGACGTTAACTGACCCAGACAAATTAACAGGGTTAGGAATAGTGTCACAAAAAGGTTGATTCATTCCAACCATGTGATTTTGTGATCCACTCAAATTGGTTTGGCCTGACATCATAGAGATATTCAAATCTTGCCCCCCAAGCGTTGGCATAATCTATCCACTCACTAGAGGGGTAGAAGAACTTATCGAGACCTTACTTACTGAGATTGTTGGTTAACCCGGAAGTGTCGGTTGAAACGAAGAAACAAGTTGAGATGGAATGGTAGGTTGAACTGGAATTCAAGTGACTGCAGTTCATACAATCGGTCAAGAGGTTGTGTTTTGCATGAATGGACCTGATGTAGGCATGGTTCCAGAAGACAAGATAGGATTTTGATACAACGATGAGGCACTAGGAGTGCCCAAAACCAATTAAGCTAGAGAGTTATAACCATGCGGAAATAAGGGCTCACTAAACTCAAGATAAGAAAGAGACAAGATGTTTCTTGTATAAGGGAAACCTTCTGAAGGGAACTCATATGCCTTCTCATCACCCACTTGAGGAGTGTGAGTAGCAAAAACTTCCGACTAACTCAAAGAGGAGACTGGAATTTTTCCTTCTGACTCCATAGAAAACAATCATCGACAAGCTGAAGATGAATGAGGAGACAACTCCAATGGAACACCAGGCTAATCATATGGACTATAAGGGTGTTGTGGAGATACCACAAAAGGGTCTGTAACCAATCATTTGTAGACTATCAAAAGCCTGCTAACTCTTTGTAGTCTGGATAGGATTATCAGGGGATTCTAGGCCAAATTTGTAAGGTGACCCAATATCTAATGGAGGTGGATGAGAAGACAAAGGTTGAATACTCGTGATCTGAAATCGATACTAAATCAAGAAAAAAGGTATTAGAGACTCATGTGCAAGAATGCCTATATTATTTAGTGCAATGGACTATTGCGAATAATACAGACATTTAACAATTGGAAAAAGTAACAATTCAACACATCAACACAACAAATAATCAATGAGTTCACCAAACTTCCTGGCTACATCTCCTGGTCCAAGCTTTCAACACTAACCTCTATATTATGTCTTCAATTGCAGGCTGTTACAAATGTGAGCTCAACACTGAGTCTCAACATAATAATGGTATTTCACACAGAGTTTACCTCGAAACTCTCGAGTCAACTTAGAGACATGACCTCCAGACCCCCTCGATGGTTCCAAAACCTCTCTGGCTCTGTTCTTCCTCACTTTGTCTATCAACTCTGACTTCCCTATTTTCTCTGCCTCCCTAGATCTCTGTGTTAATCATCGTCTTTAACACTGTTTCGTTACCCTCCTTAAAACGTGGAAACGCTAACTGTTTACCAATGAAGGGATTGGCAAGCGCAGGTGGACCCAACCATTGGCCTCCCTCTGACACGAATCCTGAAATGGATGGATCGAATGGCTATCATGCCTCATCTACCAATTCCCTTTGACATTTCGCACCATTTGATCTGCCTTCATCCAACAGTTCACATCCAACCCAATCATCAAACAGCCCACTCAATCTCCACCATTGATCCACGGTCTCCAAATCAACGACTGATAGTCATTTCGAGTGGCCCACTTGCACACAGATTACCCACCAGAAAAAGGTGACTTTCTCTCTCCTATGGCATGCTACATGTCAGCTGGTGTATGGAATCAAAGGAAACCCTTCCACTACCACTTACCGCCTGAAGCCCACCCGAAATACTGTTTACCATGGAACTCAAAAGGTTCGCTATTTTATTCATAAATTCGTCGAGACCGCTGCCTAAGTAGGTTTAGAGGTAAACAATGTTTAACCTCGTTAATCACATTTTCCGCTTTTAACCCTATTCCACATCTTTGATGTTATGAGCCAATCTATGACTCCCACCTCATCCACTGCACTGACATCACTAGAAACCTGTGACACTATCTCGGGTTGCCACATGTCCTGCTGACATAGCCATTGATTCTCTAGCCCGAAGTTTGACTTGGTTGTATTCTTGGATTTACATGTGATTTGTGCCATTCAATCTGTACTTCTTATTTGAATATCTTTAGACTTAGAGGCCATGTTAGATCCATTTTGGATCACGCCTCCCCACTGAAAATATTTTGGACCACCAAAAGTTAGTTTTGGCCATTGAGCAAGTGAGGATACAGTTCCTTCACTTATCCAATTTCTATCCATCTTGCTTTGCTTGGATTTGAACCTTTGAGCCCTACTCTCAAGTACTTAGTATCCCCTTGACATAAATTTCTTACCCTCCTTTCCAGAATTGTGTCCTTCTGTAACTCATTGAGATACTCAGGCAATAGATCCTCAATAGAAGGCAACTAACTTTACTCTTCAGGATCTTCAATCAATGAAGGTTCATACAATCTCAATTTTTCAACATTAACGACTGAGTAGATCTGCATATAAGCTAGTAGATCAAGGCGAAAATCATTTTCACCAACCTTATCAAGTATCTTGAAAGGCCCATACCTTATTGGTTTTAGCTTCTTACCTTCCCCCTGCATTCTGTCTTTGCTGATATACAGCGAAACTCAATCACCAACTTGAAAACTATGCACAACTCTATGCTTGTCATGTCTTTCCTTGTACTTGGCTTGACTTCTTTCCAGATGTTCATGTACTTCCTGGTGAATTTCTTGGATTTGTTCAATGAACTTGGTTTCTTTGTCCACAACACTGTGTCCATCAACTGCTATGTCTTTACCATAGACAAAATCCAAGGGAGACTTTGCTATAAAACCAAAACAACTCTCAAAAGGATATCTCTGAGTAGAAAAGTGCTTGACACAATTGTAAGCATGCTGCACATAACACAACTTCTCATCCCAAAGCTTGGGATGTTTGCTGTAATAGCCTCTAAGCAACTGGATCACTGTCCTCCAGACCACTTCTATTTGACCATCTATTTGTGGATGAAATGTTGTGCTCTTCTTCAACTTGGTGTCCATCAACTCCCATAAACTTGACCAAAACTTCCCAACAAATCGATAATCTCGATCAGATACAATAGAAGTGGGCAACCCAAAATGAACCCATACATTCTAAAAGAACAACTTGGTTGTTTGTTTAGCTGTAACCTGCTTGTTACATGGTATTAAGATACACATTTTACTGAACCTATCCACAACAACATACAAATAATCATGACCTTTCCTAGACTTTGGCAATCCCCCAACAAAATCCATGGAAACACTTTCCCAAGGATGAGAAGGAATTAGAAGTGGAGTGTACAATCCTAATTTCCTATTACTTGGTTTGCTTGTAGCACACATTGGACATATTTGATATATCTAGAAATCGTCTCATGCATTCTCAGCCAATAACAGAATCTTTGCAATTATGCAATTGTTTTACTTACACTGAAATGACCTGATATGAGAGAAGTATGTGCTTCTTGAATTATGTTAACTCTTTTAGTTTGTGGAATGCATAACTTTCCCAAATGATATAAGAGTTGGTCCTTTACATAATTATCCAATTCTTCTACTTGCTTGCCATGACTTAAAGTTGCATATACACCATTAAAATCTACATCTTGAGCATATTGTTCAACGTAACCTTCATGCATTACTGAGTTATGCTTAAGTATAGTAGATGCATTTACGATTGTTCTTGATAACATGTCTGCAACCATATTATGTATGCCCTTCTTATATCTGATGACAAGATGAAATTGCTGTAGAAAGCCCATCCACCCATAATGTCTTAATTGTTGCAATTTAGTTTGTGAGTAAAAATATTGAAGTGGTTGATGATCTGTATGTATGATTGTTTCTTTACCCATTATGAAATGTTTCCACTATTTCGCACTTTGGGCTAATGCATACAATTATTTATGATATGTAGGATAATTAACTACTGCAGAAGTAAATGTCTCATAATGATAGCATATAGGCTTTCTGTGTTGCATCAACACTGCTCCCATGGCATAGTCACTGGCATCTGTCTCAATCTCAAATGGATGTTGAAGATCTGGCAGTGCTAGTATTGGTGCTATATTGATTTTCTCTTTTATGGTGTTGAAGGCTTTTTGCTATTTGCCTCCCCACTTAAACACATGTTTCAATCTTGTTAAAGCATGTAATGGAGCTGCAATCAAAGAAAAGTTAGCAATAAACTTTTTCCAATATTTTTCTGCCCCTAGGAAACTCCTAACCTCTGTAGCAGATTTGGGTTTAGGCCAGTTCACAATGACTTCAACCTTAAAGGTATCTATCTTCAATTCACCACCCCCTATAATATAACCCAAATAATTTAAAGATGTTTTGCCAAATTCACATTTTGACAATTTTACATAGTGATTTTATCTTTTTAAAACATCTAAAGTCTGTTTCACATGCTTTACATGGTCTTCCCACGTCTTACTAAAAACAAGAATGTCATCTAAATAAACAATTACAACATCATCAATAAATGGTCTAAGTACATCATTCATGACTCTCATAAATGTAGTAGGAGCATTAGTTAAGCCAAAAGGCATAACCAACCATTCATATAGTCCTTGCTTTGTCTTGAAAGAAGTCTTCCATGCATCTTGTTCTGCAACTCTGACTTGATGATAGCCACTTCGTAAAACTAGCTTAGAAAATTAAACTGCTTCTTTCAATTGATCTAATAAATCATCAATACGAGGAAGATGATAATGATTTTTGATCGTTATTTTATTTAGTTCTCTATAATCAATGCACATTCTCCATGAACCATCTTTCTTTCTCACTAGCACGATTGGAGATCCACATGGTGATGTTCTTGGTCATATAAACCCTTTATCGAGCAACTCCTGTACTTACATCTTTATCTCTATGTTCTCTAAAGCTGACAACCTGTACATTCCAATGTTAGTTAATGGAGCATCTTTCTACAAATAAATATCATGTACTATTTCCTGCTTGGGTGGTAGACCTTTAGGTTCTTGAAATAGAACATCATACTCTGAAACAACTTTAGCTAAATCAGCTTTCTGTTTAGAATCATAGCCTTCAAATGCATTGGATTTTTCAAGATCCTTTTCCTTTACAACCATTAGTAAAAATTGCTTACTTGAATTCACAATTCTTTTCATCTATCCTGGGATTATGAGAGAATAATTACCTTTGAGTTTATGAGCTCTTACAATATATTTTATTCCATCTTTAGTGAGTTGATACTTATTATCAACTCTATAGAAAATAGCTTTCCTATCATACAAGTATGGACTTCCCAAAACAATACCACATATATCCAATGGAACTATATCTAATTCAACCTCATCTACAAATGTTGATCCGATAGCAAACCTAAGTTTACATTGTCTCGTTAGTTGTAGCTTTGTTTTATCACACACCCAACCTAATGGACATGGCTTCTCATGCCGTTTTGTTTGTAATCCCAACTTCTTTACAATTGTTTCAGAAATCAAATTTAGTTGTGATCCACTATCAAATAAAATATCAATCTTATTGTGCTTATAAATCACTCTAATACAAAAAAGCTCATTTCTTTCCCTCTCATTATTTTCATTATCAACACATTGTGCGGAATTACCTGTGGATGCTTCAGAATCTTTACCTTTAATAGTTGTGGCTGTAACTGTTGTTTCATTGCCTAAATCTGATCCCAAGTCCTGTTGAATAGCAGCAACATTCTTCTTCTCCTTCCACCAAACTTCTTAGGTTTCAGTTCTGGATGCAAAAACTAGTAGTGTACCTCATCGTGTCCTTCTTTCTTGCAATGAGCGCATGAAGGTTTATCCTTCTTTACAGTGTTTGTTTTCCTCTCCTTCCATTTCAGTTTCTTCTTTTCCTTGCTCTTGCTTACAAAATATTTAGATGATCCCCCAACCTCTGGGTTTACATTCTTACCTCTAGGTTCTAGATGTGTGGCTTGAACTAATACACCATCTAAGCTAGTGGGATTAAACATGAGAATAGTATGCTTTAAATAGCTATGGAGACAACCTATATACTTCAATAAAGTCTCAGGTGAGTCTAATGATATACCTAAAGTTAAAGCTCTCTTTCAAAATTCCTAAGTATAACTTTGTACACTTTGACCCTTCAACTGGGGAAGAGTTTGCCAACTCATCATTTCCTACTGCATATAAGCTAAAGGATAGAATTGCCTTTTGATAGAAGAAACAAATTCATTCCAGGTAGAAATGATTTTACCATGTTTTTGCAAATCATCTTGTGTCTTGCCTTCCCACCATACTAGTGCAGTTCCTCCAAGTCGAAGGCTAGACATCTGATTCTTCTTTCTTTCTGAGTCAATGTTTTGTACCCTGCAATACACGTCAATTTGTCTTATCCAATTATCTAGCTTTTATACATTGAGTTCTCCATCATAAATTGGCAAATTGAACTTCACATATAATTTGATTAAGGAAGTTTTCTTCTTCTTCTTAGAAGAGCTAGAAGATGATGAGGATGAGGATGATGATGGAGGAGATGGTGGAGGAGATGTTGGAGGAATTCCTCTTTTTCCTTTGCCTTCTGGAGGGGCAACTAGAAAAGGTTCCTCTACTCTGTCTGGTTTGAGTGTTGCAGTGCTTTCACCTCAACCCTTCTTAAACTCCAGATACATCTCTTCCACCATGGCTTGGAGTGTCTTAAAACTTTCTATAAATTGAGATTCTGATCCCAATGGAGCTTCTTATGCCATTCTCATCTGAGAATAGATTCTTCGAATCTCTGGATTAGCCTCAACAAGTTCTCCTTCTCCTAGTCTGAGTTTTAATCTAGTTAGCATTCAAAATATAGTACAAGCTTGCCTAACCTTAATAAAACCAAAACCAAATGCTTTGATACCACTTGATCCGAAATGGACACTAAATCAAGAAGAAAAGGTATTACAAACTCATGTGCAGGGATGCATATATTATTTAGTGCAATGGATTGAAAATATTGCGAATAATAGAGGCATTTAACAATTGGAAAAGATAACAATTCAACATATCAACACAACAAATAATCAAGGAGTTCACCAGACTTCCTAGCTATGTCTCCTGGTCCAAGCTTTCAGTGCTGACCTCTATATTACATCTTCAATTACAAGTTGTTACAAATGTGAGCTCAACACTGAGTCTCAACACAGTAATGGTATTTCACATAGATTTTACCTCGAAACTCCCAAGTCGACTGAGAGACACGACCTCCAGACCCCCTAGATGGTTCTAAAACCTCTCTGTCTCTGTTCTCCCTCACTCTATCTGTCAACTCTTCCTTCCTTGTTTTCTTTGCCTCCCTAGCTCTCTGTTTTAATTGTCATCTTTAACATCATTTTGTTACCCTCCTTAAAATTTGGAAACTATAGCGGTTTACCATCGAAGGGACTAGCCGGTGTGGGTGGACCCAATCGTCGAAATTCCTCTAACATGAATCCCAAAACGGATGGATTAGACAGTTGTCATGCCTCATCTGCCAGTGCCCTTTGACATTCCACACCATTTGGTCTACCTTCATCCGAAGGTTTGCATCCAACCCGATCATCAAACAGCCCTCTCAATCTCCATCGTTGATCCATGGTCTCCAAATCAACGGCTGACAGTCATTTCGGGTGGTCCACTTGCATAGAGATTACCCACCTGAAAAAGGCGGTTTTCTCTCTCCTTCAGCGTGCTATGTGTCGGCTGGTGTATGGAATCGGAAGAAACTCGTCCAATACCACTTACTGCCTAAAGCCCACCTGAAATACCGTTTACCACGGAACTCAAAAAGTTCATTGTTTTATTCATAAATCTGTCGGGTCTGCTGCCTAATGAGATTTAGTGGTAAACAGTGTTTAACCTAATTAATCACGTTTTCCGCTTTTAACCCTATTCCACATCTTTGATGTCATGATCCAATCTCTGACTGCCACCTCATCTACTATGCTGACATCACCAGAAACTTGTGACTCTATCCCAGGTTGCCAAATATCCTACTGACGTAGCCATTGATTCTCTGGCCTGAAGTTTGACTTGGTTCTATTATCAGATTTACATGTGATTTGTGCCATTCAACCTGTACTTCTTATTTGAATATCTTTAGACTTAGATTCCATGCTAGATCCATTTTGGATCAACTTGTGACAATCCCAAGCTCAACACCTTGATCCTTGGGTGACTACGGAAGTTTAGGGAAAGCTTCTCCGAATTACCTTCCAAATGGAGGAGAGAAAGAGGAATGAGGAAAACTTGATGGTTCAACTATGATGATTTTGTCTCAGACAAAAGAGAAGAGATATTAATTTCAAGTCTTTAAAAATATATTAAGGATATACTCATGATGTGGTCCAGAATAAGACTATAAGGGATGTGATGTGATCGTGGGCTAAAAAAAAATTAAGACGTTGAAACGGACTGATGCCTTTTCATGTTTTAAGAGTCGAGAAAAAGGTAAAGATGACTCTAGTCACTTTCGGTTTGAACGAGATAGAAAGGACAAGTGATTGATGATATTTTAAATTTAAAGAGTCAAAAATACCAAAATGATTGCTCAGGATAATCTAGGCAAACAGAATTACTAGGTAACTGTGAACTACAGAATACCTCCTGATGAACTGAAAAGTATGAGCAGGCAATCTCCCCAAATGTTGTGTCCGGTGTATCACGTTTACAAGGTGGCAGATTTGGCTTCTTATGGATAAAGTATTGAAAACCTAGTGGGGTATCCCTTTATATACGCGACAGTATAGGAAGCAAAAGTCTGTACTAGCATTGTGTAATGCCAAAGTGAACTACATCTGCTAGGTTTAAAGACACAGAACACATATCTAGCCTTAGGTTAATTGAATATATTTTAAAGGTTGATCTTGAAATTAAGTCTCAGTTTGTCACCTGAAAAACTCTTATGTGCAGCTATATGAGACAAAACCCTTTCAATTCGATGAATTCTTACACTAATTGAGAGAAGAGAAAACAATCAATGAAACAAACAAGCAACCAAAAGTAAGATGACTCTTCACTACTTCACTTTTCAAAAAAAAAATAATGAAAATTATTTCCACTTCCTACTCTTCCTATCAAATGAACTTCAACTAGTCCTTTTAATAGTAAAAGAAATTCATTTTATTTCAAATGCTCATGATGATGCGATTCTAATTTTCAATGATGCTACTCAATGCAACATATCAATTAAACAAACTAGAATGATGTATTTTCTTCAATGGAATGCTAAAATGAATCTTTCACATAAACATTTCCAAATACCCAAACATCAATCAAATGCAAAGCACAATAAAAAGAACTCCTTTCAAACCAAATCCAAAGATTCAACCGAAACAAACCAAGCAATGTGATCTATGCTCAGAAAAGAGACATTCAACAAGAGAAGAGTAAATGAAACTTTTTCACTTGTTCAATTGAAACCAAAGCAAGATAGATGCAAGGGCTAAAAAAAAAATGCATGAAACAACAAACCAACAACTTGACTTGATGAGCAGACAAACAAATGAATGGAAAATGACCTAGATACCCTAGTAACAAGAACCATCCAAAAACTCAAAAAATCAAGTAAGGAAATCTCAAACCAATCAAGCAAAAAAATCAATCTAACAAAGCATTATAGCCAGGGGGAATAAAGGCAAACAAGCCAAGAAACATAATTTATGAGGACAAGAGACATTGGCAATGATTTAAGAGAAACCCTAATTTTAACCTACAAGCATCGACGCGACTATGTAATTAGCAACAATCGCCAGAAGGGGTTGTGGCATGACTGTTCGAGAGGAACTCGCATCGGTCGGTACTACTGTGAGGAAATTAACAGTGTTGATCGATGGATACAAATAAAAAAGAACAATTTCCAGAAACCAAAACTAGACCTGTCACTCTAAATTCAAGAATCAAAGAAGAAGATAATGCAATGTACAGATCACAAAAGAGAAAGAGTGAAACGAGAAAATTTGTCACAAATCATGAAATGAAAAACAATCCAAAGAGAGGGATGGATCCCCAGTAGAGTCACCAATTTGTGGAGTAGGAAGATTCTCTCTGTGGACAGAGACAATCCCTCTATCCTAGGGAGAGGTTCTAGCCACAAACAAAACAATCTAATATAAGTTCCCTTAGATTGAGAATGGATAAGATCCTACCTCTTGTATCATTATTCCTTGTTTGATGAAGTCCTTGTGCCTTTTTCTCCAACGATCAACTCCTTAATGTCAATCAAGCACCTGAAACAAGTAGACATGAAACCAAAGAACACATGATATCATATAATATATTCAACCTACTTAAGAGGCTAAGGAGTCTTAAGCTACCAAATAGCATATGAAATCGATATAGGAAACAAAATATCAGTTGTATTATTATGACAAAAAGGAAAGTACAATCTTCACCTTAGCATTGTAGGTTTCCTTCAACGTGTCCAGGTTCCAACACCACTGTTAGTATCTCATGATTCACCCTAAAAAAATGGAAGTTCAATGCTTCTTCCTCTTTGCTCTAAACCAAGAAAAACTACAAGCTTATTCTCCCTTTACAAGCACAAACTAGAAGGCTAAGGTTCTCAAGATGGCTATCAATATTTTGTAGATTATTCCAGTCCTTTCATTAGCTAGCTAAGGTTGGAAAAGGAGGATCTTATATATCTTGAGAGAGGGGAAATGGATCCCCTTATGATTGGAGAAGCCTTATACCTTTTGGTTTGTTCCATTTTAATAGGGGAAATAAGCCCAAATAGTTTCTCACGACTCTATCTCAACTAACCATTTACCAAACTTTCATTCACAAAGATACTAGACTTGGAAGATTCGACTCCATTTTTAAAAACATTCCAAAATACCGTCGATGCGGATCATGAACGGATTACCAGCACCATTCAGTGCTAGGCCTGGTGTTAAACTCTGCAAATCAGCACAAGGAAGAGACTGAGGGATAACGTCGGTCTTGAAAACTAAGTTTGAAGGAATATTCTTGGGAAATGATGTAAGGGGGAAATGTTTTGTAGATGAAGAGTGATGTAAGGACATGTTCTTCATGACATGGGAACACATGAGGGTCACTGTATAGGTCCTCAAAGATCTAGGATTGGGGAGTACAAGGACAGTGACAAAATGTTGTGTAAAACACCACTAGCTCCAATAGTGGAGCATTGGAGCCACTCCTTGCTCCTCAAAAGAACTAGCATATCTCTATAATTCCTTGGGGGAGGATCCAAGGTGAAAATTCCTTTGCTCATACAATGAGGGTGTAATATAACCAAGGAGTGATGCTTCACCCTCCTTGTGACTCTTTGACTACCCTCATGACTGTCTGACTTCCTAGATTTTTGACTCTTCATATTCCATGTGTGTTTGTTGGACTTCCACTTTACAATACATTTTGAATAGGTAATTACATAATCCACAATAATGATGTGGCATATGATGACTTATGATAGGACATGACATGAAATTGATGAAATGGATTGCATGATGATGTGATAGTGCCAAGTTGTCCTTCTTGCTGCTTATTTCTTTGTGTAGACTTCTTGAACAGATGGTAGATGTTCTTCTTCTTCCTCCTCCTTATGACATGAAAATTAGGAGTCTTCCATGTGATTTTGATCTTCATCTTTTGTTAGAGTTCGATGTTCCGTCTTCTTCTCGCCTATTGATCATCTTATCTTTTCATCTCCATATGTGTCTTCTAGCATGTTCTCCTTCTCAATATCTTTCTTCATCATCTTGCCATAGCTAACAAAGTTCATGTATCTATGATTCACTAATGACAAGACGGAATCAGTCTAATAATCCCCTAGTCTAAGATGGTGTACATTGATCTACTCACTAGGCTGGAACTGAGTGACAGTTTGGGAAAGAGGCTTAGTAACTATGCAATTGTGCAACTTAGGAAGTCAGGGATGAAGCTTGAGCCTTGAGACTACACAGTGTGCAGTTCAAGCAATGATAAGGAAGAAAAATACATAATCTGAGACCTGAGGATTGAGCCTTGAGATTACATAATGCACAGTTTACACTACACTGAAGGAGAAAATTGCGTAGTTCTAGGAGCCATAGAGGCAAGATGAGGGGATTGAAACTGGGTAAACATACTGTGCATTTTTGGGAGATAAGGGAGGTTGGGCCACTACGCAATTACACAGATCAAGAGCTCAAGGGATGAGCTTAAGGGTAGAGATTGTGAAGTGTGCATTTGACGTTAGTCTGGGAGAAAGGATTACGCAATTATACTAGGAAAGGTCAGGCTTGAGATTTGAAGTTGTTTAATTTGAAGTTCTGGGCTTGATCACTAAGGTTGCAAAATTAACAATTCTAGGCTTAGACAGTGAAGTTGTGAAATGTACAGTTCTGGAGGGTTGGATGACGCTAGGTTGCTAGAATTTTTCAAAATTTAGCTAAGTGTGGTACTAAAGAGATTGTTGTGAATAATGATATGACTTGACTATGATCACACACTTGAGACACTTTGAAAAAAAAAAACATATATCATAATCTAGAACACGTTAACAAAATATTTCCCTAAATGCGACAACTTTGCAACAAATTTGTGACAACTTTCCGACAAGTGCAACACTAAAGGTACACTTTGCGACAACTGCGTTGACACTTGTGCGAAAGTGCTTAAAAATTTGGGAATGAGTGTGACTAAATTTTTACTTGGTTATACCAACTCATTCAAGAAATATAACCCCTTGAAACCACTAGAACGAGCATGCATACATTGTGTGATAGATAATATGCAAAAATATGTCAATTGCTTAAAAGTGAGAATGAATCTTGTGATATGTGAACGGCAGTGAAAGTAACACATGCGAGAGCAAAGATACTATGAGAATGAAAACAATTAGAGTAAAGGAAAGCAAAAGAAACCATCAAAGATTTGAAAATAATATTTGTGAAATCAAAGGTATGCACAAGCAATAGTTTGGAAAACACACCGAAATAAAAGTACAAACACAACTAGAATATGAGAAATTATCATTGTTAGTGCGCGTTGACTATCACCATGGATTGTACACCACACAGGCACAATCTTGGTAGGAAAGTGCTATGATTTTCAAAGATTTCATATTTAAAGAATACACTCATGCACTTGTTACGGACTGAACATGGGTGATCAAGTGACTTCGACATTTCCAATCCAAGAAGGGAGCTAAAAGAGCATCATTGGCCAAGAAGTAACTATGGAATTACCAATAGCAAAATCCACAAAAGGCTCCAAAATTTTGGAGGGTGTTTGTCGCAAAAACAATGGCAAGTTTGAACCTTCAGAGGTTGTGGTAATGTTTAAGACTCCTAACACAACATTTCTGATGATAGTCAGACTCTCTTTGGATCTATACTTGTGTGTCTAATGTTAGAATCTTTGAATGATGCTTTGTACCTTATCTAGAGATGCATTAGAATGATATATGCAATGATTATTGAATAGAGAAGTGCTTGGTTTTACTGTGACTAAGGTTTTACAAAAATGAATAAATTATTCTACTATATTCTCTACATGGGAATACTCATAGTGATCTCACAGTGAATGGATTTTATAGGGAATAAACTTATATGGTTTCTTGTGTAGAGTGCTTTCTGTTTGGGATATGCATTGACAACTTGCATTTAGTGACAACGTATTATGATAGATATCATTCATAACTCTTTATGTATGTTGTTTCTTGTTCTTTTCTCATTATGGAGGTGTGATGAGCTTGCTAATTGACAATGATATTACACATTGATAGAACTTGTAGTGTCTTATATTCAGTTTGGGTGTTGATAATGGTTGGGTTGTGTGTAAAGTTTTGGCCATTATGCTTAATAGTTTGTGACTTGGTTGGTATTTGGTTCAATACTAAGTGTGATGAAGTATATCATCTTGGTCTATTATTACTAAAACTTGGCTTGATATAGACAATATTGATGAGTTACTTGACTTGGCATTTGTAGTGAAGGTTTGAATTGGTATGGTATGAAAATGTTATGGCTTAATTGACTTGGTGTTTGTAGTGTTATTGAGAGGGTTTGCATTGGTATATTGATTTGATTCATATATTTAACGATTCATTTATTTAGTGATATATTGATTCAAAAATCCATTGATTGGTATTCAATTTTTCAATGATTGTCATATTGGTATTCAGATTATGATACCTTGGTATTCAATTTGAGCATATTGTTGGGTGTGGGTCCAGTTTGAAATTGATGAAAGGTGTCATGCATTTTTTTTTTATGTTTGATTGAGACTGGTGGATCTTGTATGAAAATTTTAAAATGAGGTCTACAAAGGTGCTAAGCATTGTATCCTTTAGTAAGGGCATAGGAGCTTCCTTCTAGTAGGAGCCAATAAAGTTGCTCAGGGGGTAATAGCTCCCTTCGAGTAGAAGATGTAGAATGAGTGAAGGTTGTAGATTCCTACAAGTAGGAGCTTGTATGTTGGCAAGAGTTTGTACCAGTACAAACTGTAAGAAAAATTATAATAAAAGAAAAATACAAAATGACATTAGCGGTGGTTTTCTCCCACATTTGGTTTCCACCTAAAACCTTGATGTCCTTATGTGATTGATGTGTTGATGTGTTTATGGCTTACATGTTCTTACACTTAATGTTGCACATGATTTACTAAATAAGCTATAATCTATAGCACTATGATATGTTAATGAAATAATTGAACAAGGAAACTTTGGAAACAAGTGCAAAATCTATGTAAATTTGAATTGGGAATGAAATATTGATTCACCCCCCTCTCTTAGTATTTCTAACAATTGGTATTAGAGCAGGTCTCTCTAAGAAAGCTTAATCGCTTGTGAGTATATTAGGGAAAATGGCAAGGAAGCATAAGAAGAAGTAAGCACAAAGGAAGAAATCAATTCACGCAAAAAGTAACAGCGATGTATCTAATGTCATGGGAATATTTGCATTCATAGATAAAGGACAATAAGCAGCAAAACAAACCAAGTCAGAAAGTATGGATAATAAAGGTATGTTTATACTCAATGATACCAACTATCAAGATTGGAAATAAAAGCTAAATATGATGTTCCTCAAATATGATGTTTTGAATTTAGTTTGTAATGGTTATACTAAAACTCCACCATCAAGACAAAAACTCTAAAAGAATAGTCAAGAATTAAATGCAATATATTGTACCATATCTGATTTACTATTAGAGAAAGTTATGCATTGTGAAATAGAAAAGGAGTTATGAGATGATTTGTAGGTCATCCATGAAGGTGAAGGAATACATGTAACAAAGGAAGTTTTCTCATCAAGTAAACCGACAAGTAACCTTAAGACAATAAATGAATCTAAAAGAAATTGTGGCTTATCAGAAGATGAAAGAAATCATGAAACAACCATGGTTATATCAGATGGAGTTAATTATTGAGAAGAATACAGGTTAAAAGAAGTATTTAATCTTAGAAGAAAACTTTCTTTTTATTTGAAAAGTATTAATTGTCTTAAGAATAAATTTCAGGAATACAAAATCAGGGAGCATGATAAATCAGTGAATATATTAATAGTAACTGAAAAAATTAACAAAAGAAAATGATACTATGAAGGACATGAACCTAAGATCATCTCTCTCAAAATTTATATTGAAACATTAGACAAGTGATATGAGGCGATACTGCAAGTATTTGAAGAGCAAGAGAATGGGATTAAGGAAGATATTATCGAATTAAGAATGCAAGTGAAAGAAGGAATAAATATTGAGGAATGAATGAGGAAGTAGCATATGGAAAAGGAAGATCAGTGTCAAAGACTGGAAACTTAGGTAAGCATTCTCAAAGGTAAATTAATAGAAAAATACAAACATTTGATATTCCATGATACTCCCAAGATGTTGGATACTCTACTTAACAGTCAAAGATCCCCCTCCATCAAATTAGGCCCTTGTTTTCATGAATTTGTTAAGAGAGAATCTAGTTCACAAGCCTACACAAACAATTCTAAGGATAACAAAGAAAACCCCGAGAATTAAGGTAAAGAACTACGAATTCAACCAAACCAACAACTACAGGAAGTAAATTTTCAATGGAAATCATTTTCTCCCAATATTAGAAATAACACTCAATAATCTCCTTTGATAAATGATTTTGAATTTTTTATCTATCATAACTATGGACACATTGTAGTCAATTACAGAAGCGTATTATTTAGATCTAAGGAAAATAGTTACTCCACAAGAAAATCACCAACTACCAGGTACTCAAGTTTATTTCAAGGGTATTTTTTTCACACAATATGTTTGGTCACAAAGCTATTGATTGGAATAAGAGAAATATGAAGTAGAAATAGTATTATTATCTTGCTCCATTCTATGGTCATAAAAGATGTTATGCATGTAACAAGTTTGGTCATATAGCAAAAGAATGCAGGAACAAGACAATGAATTTATATAGACAACAAGTAGACCCCCTACAAAGCAAGAAACCATAAAAGAATATTGTTATTAAAATACCTGAAAAAGATGGATCCACTAGCACTACTCATCTTAAGTAGAAGAAAGAGGAACAGGTAAGGTGTGGCCTTTCTCTATGCACATTTGAATAAGAAGATAAATGGTACAAAGATAGAGGATGCTCTCATTACATGTCTTGAAATAAGAGAAAATGTATCTCTCTTAGGAAAAACAAAAGTGGTAAGATTATTCTTGGAAATGGTTCATTTGCAAAGGTACTAGGAATGGGTAATGTTGATCTTGGTGTCAAGAATAAAGAAGAAACTAATGTATTATTGGTTGGAGGGATAAATAAAAACATTCTAAGTGTAGGAAAAATAGTTGATAAAGGGCATGTAACCTTATTTACATCAACTGGAAGAAAAATTATAAAAGAAGACATTGGAGAATTTATAGAAAAAGGATACAAAACTTCAAATATATTATATGTACTAAAGAAGAAGCTAAGGAAAAATAAGAGATATAGATCCTCTTCTTCAGGTTCAGACTAAATAAAATGGCCCCTAATTTATCCTATTATACTTAACGAATACTTCTAATAGGGACAGCAAAAGTAAATGTGAGGTACATAGCCTCATGGAAAGTTATGGATGACAATCAGGTCCATAGAATCTATAGTGCATGATCTCAAGAGGAATCTTGCATTAATGATGATTTCATATGTTGTTTGATTATTCTTTTGTTGATGACTTATGTTGCTTAAGTTTATATGACAATTTCAAGGGGGGCATAACTTATGCTTCCAACAACTCATTGTTGGCATTATGGTTCTGAAAATGGTTTACTACATATAGTTGATAATGTTTGGGTATGTTGATCTATGATGTGTGATTTATGCATGTAATTTGATTAGGATTGCTTATGAAGAATTAACACAGTTTTGGGGGGAGCATCTCCTATATAGTTCATTGTTGGAATTTTGATGGGCATTATCTATTTAATATTGAATATTTTTGCTATGATTAATCCTCTTATACTAGTTCTTTATTACATTTCCCATTATTGGAAGATAAATGTTGCTATCACTATGGCATAGTTGATGTTGATCTATAATGAGTTCATTATTGTTCTTGATCGATCTTCTTGGATTTCTTAGTGGTGATTGGCAATTGGGTTGCTACTATCTCTATTGTTGTTGGTTAGCATGTTGACATTGTTATGAAGGTCTCATATATTTCCAAGGATTTGCATACATTTTGGTCACACCATGTCATGTTGTTGGTTAATTTCTAATGATGCTTCAAAGCACTAATGTATTGATGTATTGAATAGTCAAATGTATCATAATTATTCAAAATCATGTTGAAATAACAACCATGTATCTTCTACAACAAGCTTTCTATTTTTATTACATATCACTAGAAGGTCCTGTATATTCTTAGGGAGATCATGGTCAATTAAACCCTTTGTTTTTGTTATGAAACCAGCTCAAGAAAAGATAGAAAAGATAGATCAACACCTTAGAATTAAGCCTCTTCGAGGGGGCAACCTCCTTTACATTACATAAATGAACAATTCTTGGATGATTCAAATGACAAAACCTCCTTTCTATATATAGGAGTCTAAGGAGTCACAATATAAATCAGCCGACCTAACAATAATAATATAAAGCCACAAAAATAACAATAGAGGGATTCTATGGGGCACAGTAATAACAATATGGGGGCAATAGGGGCACAACAATATTAATAAGGGGTATAACTACAATAGTAATGGGGTAATCACTAGTATTATAGGGACCCAACATACTATTTTATTACCTTTGAGATCAAAATGATTCATAACCTTCCTTAAGAGAAGAACCACAAGATCAAATGCCAAACATGACTCATAGAAGAATTAATGTATGGCTCTAGTGGCCAACATCATATACACGTGCAATTTCATAGGTCATTTGTAGTATATCATATGGAAGAAATAAAAAAGGACAGAAAACCAATGCACAGGGCTTAAAACTAAGAATCATCTTCATTGAAGTGCAGCATGAAACATATGAGAAAGAGATTTTAATGAAGTGATGAGATACATGGATCATATTTTAAGGATAAAAATTCATATTAGTTATAGTAATCTTTAATCAATATCTGACCTAGATGAATCCATACTTCCATGAAAAACATATCCAAAAACTACTATTACATGTAATCTGAGAAGAAGAGTGAAAACATATGGAATAAACACAAGAGGAAATAGATATTGCACATTTATATGAGCTATAATCGCCAAAAAATTGTATTAATCTTCCACAGAGCATACATTTCATGGACAACATATAGATATTCTCTCTTGGAAAACAAAAATTACGAACCCTTGGCTCGATATCATAAATTGTTTATATAGGGCCTCAGAGGGAGAGCCCATTACAAAAAAAATCTTTCTTGATTTGGTAGTGAATCATCATAACAAAATATTAGTGTGCTCAGTGACACAATGGTACAAACTGAATTCTAACTAACTGCCATGGTTACTTTTGAAATAAAATATTTACATAAAACAAAAAATGAAAGTGTCATGATCGACACGATCAGCGACATTCTTAGTCATGATAAGCAAGTTTTGGAGGCATCTTCATTGGGTTGATGATCTAAAGCACATGAGGATTTACAAACTGCTCACACCTTTGTGACAATGTTGGAGAAGTTCAAGGAGTATGAAAGAATCATTGATATGCGATATTGAGATTCGTGACCCCTGTATAGTCCAACCTAGGGTGGAACAAGGTCTTTATGAACCCTAACAGTTGGAACTCCTTTCTGAGATAGTTGACCATTGTTTTACCTTTAAGGGTGACAGTCTTCTCATGAGAGGATTTTTCCTTTTTCTTGGCCTCCACTAACATTTGGCTGTATTGTTTCCATGGGATTATCATTCCCATGAGATCCCAATATCTAGGTAACCATGCCTTGATTCTTTCATCAAAATAAACATGGAAAGAATCCACATATTTTTGTACCACCCTTAGGCATTCCTTGCCTATGACTATGGCCTCCTCCTTCTAAACAACTTTAGAGATCTCCATGATAGCGACACTCTATCTACTACATCAATTTTAGTAAACTCACCAAGTGGCCTTTCATTCACAAACTGAATGAACTTATTTGAATTTGGGAGTTCTTTTCCCCATCTTATTTAGTAACAAGGATGAAAAACTCAAAATCCTTAATCACAATCTTGTTTTCATGCATCAAAGTTATGTACTCCTAGTTTCTTTCCATTTCTACTATGATTTCATCCTAGACAAGTTGTTTGGCCTACAAGAGGGACATATTTCCTTTCAGTTTTCCTTTTCACTCAGTAATATCTTGGTTTGCTGCCTGTAAGTTCTTACCAAAGATTTATGCATTAGTCATGGTTGTCTCAAGTCGTTTTTATTTCTATTTTGGGTTCCTATTGGAAGGGTACAAATCCTTTTGTGCATTCTTAACCTCCCCTTCTGAAAGCTAGAGTTCAGTGAGGGTCTTAGGGAGCTGCTTTGTGGGATTTTGGGGATTTTCAGGCACAATCACTACACAAATGTGCATGTCTATCCTCTGCTAAATTTTTGTCGGTAGATGCTTAAGGGCTATTATCTCATTGTTACTTTTTGTCATCTCTTTGGATAGGATTTCTTTCTCTTCTTCCACCTAGGAAAGTTCCTTAGATTGCACATGTTCACTACCTAGCATATTCAGTTTGTGCCTTAGCTCTTGGATATCTTCTTGTGAAATTTGGAGGAAGGTTTAAAATGCAGCATTATCTTCTGGATTTACTCCCAACTTCAAAATTATCTCCTTGAAACTTTCATTCTTCATGTGTAGAGCTCTGGAGTTAGCTCTCTCCTGTTTCATCCTTGTTTTTTCCTTCTCCAGTAGAACCTCAACCTTGTTGATGGCCATTTCATTTCTATTAAGCTCAATTTACATCATTTTTCCCACCTATCTATGAAACTTAGTCTTTTCCGATAGAGGGACACTGGTCAAATATAAGGAAACTTCCAAGGCCTTAAATTAAGAGCCTGAAGGAAGTGGTTCTACTAGTGGGGGGGCCAGGGAAAAATTCATTAGATTTCATTCTAAGTCCATTGCAGCCAGAAATCTGGTCTGATAGGGGACTGAGTGAGATGCAATGTGTTGTTGCATTACCTCCCTTACCTTCTTGTGTCTTTCTTTAATGGCCTTTCCAAATGGCCAGTTGGGTTCAGTAACAATAGCACTTCCTTTGGAACTTAGAAAAAATACCTCTAAAGAGGATGAAGCAGTAGTCTGTAATGTGTCTTCCAAGGTCACCTGGAAGCCTAGTTGATCTGGTCTTGTATCTACCAGGATGGTCTCAATTTATTCTTCCTCTATCTCTTGAGTTTTTTCTTTTTAATGATATGTACATCTTCCATCTCGATAATCCCTTTTTGTGCCTTGTCCTTTGGTGCTTGGGTTTTGTTCTTTATCTATGTGTGAATAGGCCATGAATCAAGTTTATCTTCCCATTTGATCTCGGGACTATCCTCATGTTCATAAGTCGAATCGTTTATGGTCTCTCTTCTCTTGGCAATGATGCCATGAGGATCATAATTCCAAACTTCCCCTAGGTTAAAATTCATTTGCCTGAGTAATTCCTCAACTGCCCTGTGGGCCTACTTGGAATTAACAATAAAAGGTCCCACAAGCTTGTCCAATTTAAACATATATCCCTTCTTAGCTCGAAAAAAGTGCACTTCGTCTATATTTGGGATTTTTCTAATGAATTCAAGAGAAAAAATCCTCATGGGCATAAACACAAGTAAATGGTAAGGAGGAAGACCACACACATAGACCCTGATTTTTGTGAAGTTCTCAAACAGGTACCAATCCCCCACCCTAACATCCTTGTTGAGCTGGAGGATTGCTTTTTGTTGAGGGAGAACTATGAGAGGGAAAACACCAAGAATGATTTTGTAGGAATTGGTCATGTAGGATGATGTAAACTTGGAATAATCCCCAGGATCTTTCCTTTTCCTAGCAGAAACGTCCCAGTTGAAAACATACTTCCTTTGTTTGTTGGAAGCCACCAAACTGAGACCCATGCACTCGATTTCATCCACATGAGTGTACAAAAACAAAATGAACAACAAGGAGTAATATTGGAAATAGGAGGTGGTGGGGAAATGGTGCAGTTGGTATCATATGGCCTCAGCTAGGTAAGCATGGATATCAAACAAATGGCCAGGCTGCATCATTTTCCCTAGAAACTTTAGAGAGGATTTTGAGGTTGTATTTCCATAATCATCCCCAAACAAATGACCAATTAGGGACATGATAGGTTTAATAGGCTCTCCAAAGAGGGTTATAGGGAAACTGTTAGCAATAGGCAAAGATTGTAGGCCAGGAGTCAGGACCATTTGCAAAAGGATTGTTGCCCATCAATTGGAAGGGTTGTGTAGTGGTAGACCAATATGGTTTCAGTGAAATGTTGAGGTTTAGAGGAGCTTGGGTAAACTAGGGACTTTCGAATTAGCTCTAGGGTCACCTCAAGGATTTTGAGCCTAATTGAGGAGACAATACAGTTTTTCTCATCTACATATGTTGTTGCTAACCAAGAGACAAATTCAGGAAAATGGTGCACTGTGGGTGCAATCTAGGAGAATAGGCCTAGGTAAACCACTTCAAATGGATCTTCCCCTCTTAGGTTGTTGGGATAGGGTCCCTAGAGTCAATTTTAGGTTAGTTTAACCAATTTTTGAGAAGAATCTTGTAAAGAATGTAAAGTCTCCGCAAAATGTGGAAGCGGAGCGTGCAACTAAGTAGGAGTCAAAGGGGCTTTATCCCCTTGTATGGGTAAGTGATATGTCATTTTTGAGACTCGCCCATAGGCCGCAAGACATGGTATTGTAATAGAAAGGCTATAAATATTTGAGTCATAGCAAGTCTAGATAAGGTAACTAAGATAGAAGATTATTGTTTTGGGCAAGTGCTAAGATAGGAGAGCTCTATTTTCCTATGCTTAGGTGAAAGGGGAAGGCTCCTGCAGTTGAGTACACAGAGACCTTGGAAAGTCCGCATCTGAGTGCGCGGGCCCCTGCAACTGAGTGCGCAAGGTGGAAAAAAATTGTAAGTTGAACGTTGAATATAATAAAGACTGATTTTGGAACGAATATCTTGCATCTGTGTCTTATTCTTATTTCTATAAGTTTATGCATTATTACTTATTGATCCGTTTCTATGGAATAAATTATAATTGTTGCACGAATATGTTTAATCTTTAATGTCCATGCATAAAATGAGTAATGATCTGGTTTCGTGAAGGTATTAGCCAAATTTGTATGATCTTTGTTCGAATCAGGTAGATCTAAGAAAGGAAGGTCTAGGGTTAGTATTTATTATGTGAAAGTTTTCAATATGCTTCTGTTAGGTCTGTAAAGTCTGATCACACACCTTCGCGAAGGTCTGAGCATCGTTTTCATAGAGTTGTAGTAGCGGACCATAAGAAGACATAGATTTACGCGAAGGTAGATCTAAGCTACGAGGGCTTTAGGTTAGTTATCACATGGTCTCTGGATGCAGAAACTTAGTTCTAGCATCCCCCAATAGTGCTTTAGGTGAAACTGCAGCCTACACTATGCAGGTTGTTCAGTTAAGGTTTTGTTGGTTGGCATGATCAACTCTGAACCTGGGTCAGGTCCCCTTAAACCAACAAATGGTTTCATTGTCGGGACCGAGATATGTCTAAGATATGTGTGGTAAATGGCTTCCTACAAAGAAATAGATTGAGAAGTGGATTGACCAAAACATGCATATGTTTGTCGCTCAAGAGAACAGGTGCCCTAAATTATCAAAGGAACATTGGTTACAGAGATTTTTGTACATAGAAGAAACTGATGCATTCTTCTATTTCTTCCCTAACGAACTACATGAGTGGTTGTCTAAATTATATGATAGTCAAGGGACATGGAGGCTTGACGACCCTATAGTATGGATTCTTGAATTGGTGTGACGTTGGGAGGCATCAAGAAGCAATATTACACAAGTTGTGGATGATTGGATTGATCGCACTCTTAGAAGTTTTGTGACTGAGTTCATAATCAATATAAATATAAACTATAGCGAAGCATAACAAAGGCTCTTTAAGGGACTGCGAGGTGAGTACTTGAAATCATTGAAGACTTGGATTAAAATTTTGTTATGTAAAAAGAGGGTTATGCAGTTACCTTGATTTTTGGGGCTACGCAAAGTGGAAGATTCTTTAGAAGAAACAAAGGATCAACCTCAGAGTATAGTCCGCCCATTGAACCCCCTTCAAGTGACAAGAAAGGGACGGTGTTTACTACACCGCAAAGTGTAGTTCAATTAATTACACAGGGTATCCTAAGGATACCTCATCCATCCACTCCACCTTCGCCTCCACCTCCACCTCATATGCCTACACCTTCACCTCCTCCACCGCCACTACCACCATTCAACTTGGTGAATGCAATGAAGATGTTGATTTTGAAAGAAGTAGGAAGTGAAGATCTTGAACAATTCTAGTTTGTCAGAGGAGTTGTATGGACAACACAACAGATTACGGATGATAGCATCAAGAAAGCACAGTTGTTCATAGCCTTATAGGATTGAGCATTGACATGGTACAGTAAGTACTGCACTGATAACCCCATTGTGACATTGGAAGAGACCCAACAAGATCTGAATAAGGAGTTTAGAAAGCCTAAGTCAGAGGCACAGTCAGTGACTGAGTTTAAATAAATTCAACAGAAGGTAGATGAGGCACCTTGGGATTTCAATCAAAGGTTTAAATTCTTAATCAGGAAAGCCAATATGGTAATTGCAGATCCCCAAGATCCCGACTAGTATATAGCGTCGATCTTGCCGTGAGAGGGCCTTTGTCACAACAAAATATAGCAACGCATGCTCAAGCCTTGGAAATTGCGATGAGGCTGGATGCCTCTCCCATAAAAGATGTGAAACATGGAGTGCAACAAATTCACTCACAACTAGAAAGCCTGCACTTGGAGTTGCAGAGCCTGAAGAAAGGAAAGGAAGCCCAACCGAAGGGGCACATTGAAGTATGGTGTTTGAAGTGAAAGATTCATGGACACGATAAGGACCATTTCCCGATTTATAAGAACTATATTATGGGTGGAGGACTTGTTCCCATGAAACAAGAGAATAATGTTGGGCCAAGAACGGGAGTTGTGATGTGGTGTGCTATCTGTCAAGTTACAAGACAGAATGCAACTAATAATTGCCATTTAATAAAGAGGTTTGTACAGACCCCTCAGCAATTGTTTTGCAATTTCTGTAAGTCAATGGTACATGATGAACGCCATTGTAGAAGCTATGAGTTGATGATGGATAGAACCCCTACCTACCGAATGCAGGGAGAGAATCGACCTCCATATCAGGGCACAGGAGAAATGCATGGAGGATTATAGGGCTGAGGATGAGGAAGAGGGGGAGGAACTAGTCAAGGACAAAGGCAGGTAATTTTCTATAACTTTGGCAAAGTAGGGCACTTCGTGCGAAATTGCACAAACCCCACGCATCCATCATGTTAGTATTGTTGACAGTTTGACCATGTGATAGAGGAATGTATGGTCCTTATGGTAAAGATGCAAGAATATAAGGTGCAGACCTAGTAGCCTATGCAAAACATTCAAATAATGAGGGCAGAGCCCCATGAAGAAGATCAGAGCATAAATATAGTGACAAGAAGTGGTATGGAAACTAGTGCAGATAAAGGCAAGTACTCTGAGGCTAACGAGTGGGTGCACAAGGATGTTGAGAAAGAAATATATTTTTACCTTAATCACACTAAAGAGACCTTCATGGAAGAAAAGAAGAACTTCTTTGAGCCCTCCACCTCAGGAATTCAAGAGAAAATGATAGAAACTAGTACGACACAAGAAGTAGATCCTTCGATACTAGCTAATTTCCTTAAGACTGTATGAAGTTACTATGCGATAAGAAAGAAGTAGAAGGGTTGCAAGATTTAATAGATAAGTGTGCGAATAAAGAAAATACCCCTGTTAAATAGCACATCGTGAGGAAAATTGGCAAGCATAAGAAGCGAACGGGGTGCGAGATGAGGCTAACTGCACAAATAGGAGAATATGAAATGGACCAGGTAATCTTGGATCTAGGATCTAATGCAAATGTCCTACCTAAGAAGATGTGGAAAAGGATGGGGAGAAATGCGCTGCAATGGTCTCCTAATCAGTTACACATGGCAAATCAATAGAATATTATTCCAATGGGGTGCTTATATGGTGTAACGAAGGACATTGAGGGCACAAGCGCGCTAGCTGACTTTGAAGTCATTGAAATAGTGGATGATAGTAACCCGTACCTCGCACTACTAGGAATTTATTGGGATTTTGATATGGACATAGTGATCAACTTGAAGAAGTAGAAAATGTCATTCGAAAGGAAATCGCTCAGGGTCATAGTGCCACTAGACCCTATTGAAGGAGAACGTTATACTGAACTTGTTAGTGAATTTGTGGAAAATGATAAATGATCTGGATCAGATATACAAGATCACAGTGCGAAATTAATATTGGATCAATCCTATGGCATATGGATGAATTGCATGGGACATGGATAGCTCCTACACCTAGGATTCAGATGAAGTGCTCGAACACCCGCAGAATCGGTTGCATGAAGTATCTACGCTCTATTGCAATATGATGACCAAATCACTGCGGTGTGTCTTGAATAAGGTAAGGAAGCTTTTGCATTATGATGGTTTAACTGATGTAGATATTTTTTTAGATGAATTTGAAAGGGATGTACCAAAATAACATCACTTCCAAGCACTTGAGTTGGCACTACGCGCTACACCTCCCCATTGGTGGGGTAAGCACAAAGAGAGCTTCGTTGGATGGAAGGAATACAAAAGAATGATGAAATTAAGGTTTGCATATGCTAATAACCAAATGATAGAAAAGTACAGTGGGAAGGATTATCCATGTGATCATTTGGCATGATGGACTAAGGCCTGGGGAACAGAACTACAAGCAGAATGGGTGCACATTTTTTGTCATACCTTAGATACAATTCCAATGAACTGGTATTTGGAGAAAGAGCTTTGCCATGGGACAGCTGAATGAGACATCTTAAGGGAGATTTTCTTGCTTACTTTGAGATTTGAGGATGGGTTTGAATGCATTGATGAAGCGCTAAAGGAGATAAAAGTAGCTATATTCAGAACACCTAAGGAACTGGTAGAATGGGCTCGGCTAAATTGGAGTACACAGTTGCACCATGCACTGGAGTGTTACAATGTGACTTCTAAAGAGGAAGAAGAAGACCAATGGAATATTAACATTCCAAAGAAAAAAGGACAGCGCGACGTCGAAGGATCGAAAGATGAGAACCCAAATATATCAGAACCTTGGAAGAATCGACAAGTAAACATTGGATCTGAAGCAGAGCCTATGTTTGCAGATACAGTTGATAAGGTAGCCGAGCCATTGCACGAGTATTAGGATCTATTCCCAACAAAGTTTTCAAATTTGAAATGGATCGTCAGAGATTTAGGTGTTATGAAGATTACGTTGAAACCATATGCAAAGCCTGTTAAGCAGAGACCTTATTGGCTAAATTCAAAGTATAAAGAAAATATGTGCCAAGAACTTGATAAGATGTTGGATGATGGTATTATTGAACCAGTAAAGGAATCTAACTGGGTGAGCCCAATGGCTGTCCATGAAAAAAAATAGAAAGGTGAAATCAGGATATGCGTGGATCTAAGTGTTGGGTTGTGTTATATTCTACGACTATCCCACATAGTTAACCAGGGGGGGCGCAAAGCTCCCCCTTCATTGTGCCAATTGTGTAGTGAAGGGGGGGGGTCATAAGGGGTTTTAGGCATACCCGTAACCCCACTTTATGGGGTCCAGGGCAGCACCCCAAAAAAAATTGGTTTTTGACCCTATGTTAGGTTGGGCAGACCCACCTATGGTTTTGTGCATGGTTTTTGCACATGTTTTTTTTGGACGCGATGGTTTTAGGTCCATGGTATTGTATGCTTTGGCATGTATAAATATGTATTGTAACATTGAAAGGAACATATGAAAAATCAAGCTGGTAGTCTCGATTTTGGGATTCAAGGGAAAATCTCTGTGTATATGTGTTTTATGTGTTATGCTCTCAAATTGTTTATTTTATGTGTCTTTGAATTCATATGCAGGTAATTTCTGTATGGGGTTAAAACCTACATTTGGTATTAGAGTAGTTTTGGCTCCAAGGGGATGCCTTTGTTGCTGAGGGGTTTCGCTTAAGCCTATGGTAGAACCTGTTCAGAGGGAGATCTGCGAGATTGATTCTAGTGGTGAAAGAATATGGCGAGCAGTGGAAAGATAGAGATCGAGAAATTTAATGGTCAGAGTTTTGAGTTGTGGAAACTCAAGATGGAGGATCTGTTTGTGGATAAAGATCAGTGGATTGTGGTAGATCTGGGTACTAAACCAACGGGAGTGTCCAATGAAGAATCGAAGAAGTTGGATCGGAAGGCAAAAAGCACAATACGATTGTGTGTCTCAGATTCAGTATTGTTGAATGTATCAGAGGAAGCTACGGTGAAGGCTTTGTGGGACAAGTTAAGGACTTTGTACCAATCTAAGTCTCTGGTGAATAAACTGTTCCTGCGGAAAAAACTGTATAACATGAGGATGAAAGATGGAAACTCGGTGATAGAGCATTTAAATGCATTTACTACTGTGGTAAGTCAATTAGCATCTGTTGATATTAAAATTTCAGATGAAGATAAGTGCATCAATTTGTTGCTTTCTCTACCATATTCATGGGATAGTCTGGTTATTGCAATACGTAGTAATGCAACAGCCTTGTAGTTTGATGAAATAGTCTCATCCTTCCTTACGAAGGAGATGAGACGGAAAAATATGGAGAGCCAGAATGGTGATGCCTTGTCTGTATGAGGATGGTCCCAGAACAGAAACAAAAATAAGTCATCGAGTGGGAGATCTAAATCTAGAGGGAGAT
>APFE031673214.1:0-10775 GCA_000404065.3 Pinus taeda | reverse complement strand
TCGGGTCAAGACCTGGTCTTAACTGTTGGGCTATGAGCATGTGTCGTTTAAGTGAAGATTATGCCATGAATATGACCATCTCTTCTGAGACTCCCCTCAACTAGCCTTGACCCCTGCAGTGGCTCCTTCCTTAGATGGCTTCCAAGAAGTTCAGCCACGACGTCTTCCTTCAAGCAAAGTTCCCCCTCCTCCAGCCCAAAAATATGTTGCGCATGAAACTTCCAACCGATCAGCAGAACCCTCCCAAGATGCCTCAGGGAAGCCCCCTAGTAGTTCCCAAATAGCCCAAAATATCTCTGAAGGGAATCGTTTCACCATATTAGTTGAATCGTCTAAGCCAGAACCGGTAACAGCTTTAGGGGTTGAGCCTCATGCTTGAGAATTGATGGAAGTAGAGAAGGGACTGGAGACTATGAAGAGGAAACAACCGAGAAAATGTAAGACCCTAGAGGCCCAAAACAATATTAAAGAAATAATCTAAGTTCTCCCCGAAGTATGTCAAGCATTAGAATAAGATGTGAAGTTGGACAAGCTCAACTCTTATGAGCGGGTCATGGTAGCCTACCTCTAAAGCTGGGAAAAGGATGGATCAGTGGATATTCCTCAAGATCAACTGGACCAGTTCCACCAAATTTTTAAAGACTGGGAGAAATGATAAGTCTCAGTTAAATCCCATTTCCTCAGGAAGAAGACACCCCCATGCAACAGATAGATCCTACCTTGGGCTCTAGGAAGAGGGGAAGAAGACAAACCCATGAAGTGATTCAAGAAGTAGGGGAAATTTTGGTCAACTCATGGAGAATGAATGTCCTGACAAAGTATTACTAGCAATCTCTCCCTTCCACCCTCAATGAAGCTTCTAGCATGGAATATACGAGGCTTCAACTCCAACGAAAATTTGAATTACCTGAAGGAAAGAATTCAAACAGAGAAGTTAGACATAGTTGTACTGCAAGAAACTAAAGTGACAAAGGAAAGACTTAAAGACATTGATAGCAGGAGTTGGCCATTGACAAAATGTATGGCTCTGGATGCAAATGGTAGTGCAGGGGGCCTAGGAATCCTCTAGGACACTAGATCTATCACCTTTTTACAATGGATGGCCAACCCTCACTCTCTCTTAGGCCAATTTAAGTGTATGAGATCTTCAGAGAAGGTCTCACTGAACTCTCTAAAGCTTATGATCGATTGAATTGGGATTTTTTGCTGTCAATACTTGCTACTTGTGGCTTCTCCCCTGCATGGATCAAGTGGGTAAAATATTTGATTTCGACTCCATTCTTCTCAATTATAGTGAATGGGGTGCCATCTTGACCCTTTCGTAGATCCAAAGGGCTTAAATAGGGGGACCCCATTTCCGCTTTCCTATTTATTATCGTTGTTAAAGGACTGGGTAGACTTATCATTGTGGTGGTTAGATCCTAAGACCTTATGGACATTAGAATCTCTTAAGAATCTTGTCATGTAACCCTCCAACAATTTGTTGATGATAACATGCTATTTGGAAAAGCCACTTTAAAATAGGAAAATAAATTTGAATCTATTCTAGAGAATTTTCAACAAGCATTTGGTACCCAAATCAATGGTGATCAATCGAAAATTTTATTTTTTAATACTCACCTAAGAGAGAAAATTAAGCTCGCTAGAACTCTTGGGTTTAGAATTAGGTCATTTCCTAGCACCTATCTATGGGTTCCCCTGGTGCCCAACTCACTCAAGACCTCCTACTAGAAGGAGGTGTTATCCCGTATTGACAAGAAACTCTCAAGTTGGACCTTCAGAGTCCTAAACTCAGTAGGATGATTGGTTCTCTTAGTTCTTCAGGCTATCCCTATTTATCAACTCTTGGCCCTTTCGACCCCGAGAAGCATTTATAAAGAGATGATGAAAAAGTTTCGAAAAGTCCTTTGGACTGGATCGTAGATCGAACGCAAATGAGCCATGATGGCCTGGAATAAGTTGTGTAAACAAAAAGTCCAAGGTGGTCTAGGCTTGAAAGACCCAGAGCTATTATCCCAAGCCCTCAATGTAAAGTTGTGTTGGTGTTGGCTTCATGGCAGGCAAGAGTTATGGAAGAATATCTAGGTTGCCAAATATCAGGTTGAGGGTTGGAAGAACCCTTTTTAGCTCCATCAAAACTTACCAAATGTCTCCTTAATATGCAAGCAAGCTAAGGCTCAACAATATTTCATTCAAGAACATGAATTATAGGAAATTAGAAATGGCCACCAATAAAAATATTGGAACAAACAATGGATGCAACACCCCATATTAGTTCAAGATCCA
Organism: Pinus taeda; assembly: GCA_000404065.3. NCBI lineage: Eukaryota > Viridiplantae > Streptophyta > Pinopsida > Pinales > Pinaceae > Pinus > Pinus taeda. Next base: position 8,489 of record APFE031673214.1, on the reverse strand, counting down.
ACTTTTTAAGATCTCTATACATTCACCTTGCAATTGAGCATAGGTTGTGTTCAATATTTATGGCTTGAAACCCCCTGGGGTCAAAATGGAGGGAATGGAAATCCTCTAGGAACTTGGCATCTCAAGATCCCCCTTTGGGTTGGGATGCCCTTCTTACAATTTTTTGTCAATGCGCTATTATCAACAATGGGGAGATGGACAAATTACGATGGGGACATCAGCTACAAGGCATGTTCTCCCTCAAGGAGGCTTATTTAATCATATCATCTATAGGGGACTTGGAGTCAGACCTATTGTGGAAGAGAATGAGGTACTCTCCACTTTGACCAAAAATATCATTCTTCTTATGGTTAACAGGTCATGGAAAACTTCTCACATGGGATAAAATTTAGAAAAATGGTTTCCTTGGATTATCCTAGTGTCCTCTATGTTGCAATGAGGAGGAAATGATTGACCACCTCCAAAATTCTTCCCAAATGGATTGGAATTATGGGGGTGTCATACGAAGGTATTTGGATTATCTGACTAATCAACAAATAGCTTGAGGGAATTATTAGACATGTGGAGATGTTCCCTCTTCAAAAACCCCATTGTTAATACAGCATGGTGCCTCTCAGAAGGATTTGTCCTATGGAACACATGGAAAGCCAGAAACATGGAAATATTACACTCAAAAGCTTTCCACTCCATGAGTATCTGGAAAACTGCCCTTCGTAACATCAAGGAGACTTTGTCTATCTTGAAATGGTCAAGTGTGGATTGGAAAGTAGAGGGGCAAGAACGCACCATCTTGACTTCACTAGATCATCTTGAGGAGCCCTCAGACCCCATCCCATCTCATTGCCCCATGTCAAGAGGAGCCTCCTCTAGCTCATTCACTTACCCCCTCAGGGATTCCTTAAGCTAAATTTCGATGGGGCCTCCAAGGGAAACCCCAGGCCAACTGGTCTTGGGGGTATTATCTGAAATGACAAGGGGAAAGTGGAAAATGTTTAGCAACGTCATGTGGTAACACCACAAATTACGTGGTTGAATAACTAGCCCTAAAAAGAGGATTGCATATAGCAAGGGAAATGGGGGTATCCAAGCTGCAAGTAATGGGTGATTCTCAAATAGCTTCAACCATGCTTCAGTGACTTATAAATGGATCTCCTCCAAAAAAAGTAATAAAAATCTAGCGTTTGGAAATGATAGGGGAACATATTCATTCCTGAATTTCCTCTTTCGATTATGTAATCATTGAAATTATAGATTGAGAAGGAAACAAGGTTGCGGATAAACTATCAAATTGGGGAAGTCAGCTCCAGGGTCAGGATATTCTCCAAGATTGGACCCCCCTTCTCAACATAATCACCTAGTGGATCTGTGTCAGATAGTGGAGGAGGAAGAGGCTTCCCCAATGGGCGTGAGAATCTTGGAGCATGTGTCCACCAAGTCCCATGATCGTTAACAGTTGGGTGTGTCGACAAAGGACTGGACTCTTGGTCCTTTCATATGAACTGATGTAACGAGAGGCGTAATTACAATTGTAAATGTGATCATGTGAAACCTGTTCTTATCTCGGCGAATGTGGCTAGTGAAATTTTAACGAGAGGGATGGCTCGGCACGATGCTTTTGCATTTGTGTTTCATTCCTGTGCTGGGCTTATGATCAGTATTTTGCAAACAAGTGCAAGAGTTGGTAGTGGGCTTTCAGTGCTGAGTGGTAGCATCCTATATACTACTATGACTCTTTGCTATATGAATTCATTATCGTTTTGCTCCAAAGTCAGCCCGGGTTTTATTTCGCTTACATAGTGCACTACAAGTAATTAGGGGAACTTGGTATTTTTGTATTTGATGGATTTTGGAAGGTATGAGTAGTTGGTCCATTGAAGGCATCTAGAGGAAAAAATATACAACATATGACCTTTGGAGGTGGTGCTGTTAGGGTTGACGGTGGTTGTGCAAGGGATTCTTCATTTTTGGTGCTTGGCCTAAAAATTGGTGCATCTGGTGGTTTCATGTGTGTTTCTCTGTGTGTGGTGAAGATAGAGGAGCCACCTTTCCAGAGTATTCGGCGTCAGAATTTTTGTGTGGGCTATGCAAGGATATTTCGGGAGCATCAGTCTAGTGTGAGTTTCTCCTGCCTTCTCCTTCTCAAGTAACTCACGTTCTTGTCAGGGTACTCAACTGGTGGTGAGGTGGTAGACGGGTTTTAGTGTGTGGTCATCTGCGGATAATTGTCGATGAAGGGAGATTTGGTCTTTGGGTGTGGAGTTATGGGCAAGTTTCAGTGGGTCAGACTCTGAAGACTATTGGGGGATTTAGCTCCCCTATAGTATTCAATATGCAACCTTCCTCATGTTGTGGTCACTCCTCCCCTCCGACCAAAATGGCCTTTGCAGGTCACAGGGAGCAGGTGAGGTTGGCTCCTTCAGAATATTTGGCAATGGTGGCAGTCGGGACGCACCACGGTGGCAAGACTATTGGCTAATCCTGGCTATTCAGTGTTGGAACATGTGGCAGTCATGGTGGTAGATAGAAGACTTCCTGTGGAGGTGGAGGTAGGAGGTATCAACAACCTCAGCGAAGTGGTAGTGTGTAGTGAGGTGGGACGTCTAGTCGGGGGTCTGGTTGGCATGCAACTCCCATCCAATAGGTAATTCAACATTGATGTCTAGAGAATTGTTAGGAACTAATTCAATCTCTTCTAAATCAAGTGGAGTCGATTGAATGGGTTTGAAGGGAGAAACACGCTGAGTTGGTGGCCACCTTAGATAGGACGTATTACTTTCAGTGCTAGGTCAAAGAGTGAGTGGTGGTGGTATGGCAAGGCCAGAACCACCTTACAGAAAAAGTGGAAAAGTTGGAGACTTGGTTGGCACACTTCGAAGGGAACGTCTAATGTAACTTCCACCCTTTGCCACCTCCAAGAACTACTATAGATAATCGAGCTTCCATTATGTCGAATGACTAGTATGTTATCATGTGTTTTTTATCTATTCTTTATCATTTGATGCCTTTATCCATTTTGTTTATGGACGTTGTCCTTAGCCTCATTTTTATATTTTCGTCACTTGATACAAAAATTGGTCAAGAAACTCGGTCGGGGTGAGACCACTTGATTTTTGCTCTACTAGATGTACATCTTTTCTACCATATGAATAAAATATCGACTTATATATATATATATATCAATTTCAACTATAGATTATAATGAATTCAATTTCAAACTAATACTATAATAATAATAATAAATTAAAAAAAATTATAGGAGTAACATATGGAAGGGTAATACAAGATATAAATTAATAAGAAATAGAATAACCTAAAGGAAATAAATGAGCTAATATATAATTAATTATACAAAGACGTTAGGAAAATTTAACAAGAAAAATAGGAAGGACCTTACAAATGAAATCACAAGAGGAGGGAAAAACTTAAAATAGAACAAAAGCAAGGGAAAAATAACTTAAGAAGAAAGGGCAGGGACCCAAAAACCAATAATTCTCCAACCATCATCTTGATTTAGATTATTTGGTCTCCTTTCAATATCTATGGCCTCCCTAAACTTTTGGTGATGGTAATGATCAATTCTTGCAATGACGCAGGCCTCTTTAATGTAGATGTTGTGTTTTTCTTTTTGACATGTTCTGTCAATGTTGAGGAGTGGGTATTACCATGTTTGATGTCAGTTGCATGCTCATGAATCTGTTAATTTATTGAGCATCCATTTTTTCCAATATTGGGTGTCCTGCAAGAACATGGGATTACATAAACGCCCTTTGACTGGTCTTAGGTATCTTGGAATGGTGTTTAGAGGCCTAAAGATTAAGGGAACCTTGTGCTTCCTCAAAATATTCACCATTTTATTAACGGTCCCATGAATAAAGGGAATATGAACCCTTGAAATTTGATCTTTGGGTTAATTTTATTATCTTAGGACCTTTGGCGGAGTTAAGGAAAGTTTTGAGACATTGGTGCCTACTATAACCATCATTTTTTAAAACCTTGAGGAGATGGGTTCTCTCCTCATCAAGGTGATCTTCATCAAAAACTCTTAAACCATGAGTAGCTAATTTGTTGAGAACACCTAGCTTTTGAGTAGCTTAATGATGGGAATTAGCATGAACATATTTCCTCGTGTGAGTTTCCTTTTGAAATACCCAGTGGGAGAAAGAGATATCGTCCTTATTAGAAATTACAACATCAAGGAAAGGAATGCTTCCATTTATTTCATATTGCATAGTAAATTTTATCTATCTAGACTTGTTGTTAAGTTTTTGGAAAAAAATATCCAATTTTTCCCATCTATCATGCTAGATGACACAAGTGTCATCCAAAAACCTCTTCCATAGCTTTGGTTTGAATTGAGCTGAGGCCAAATCCTTATATTTAAATTTATCCATGAACAGATTAGCCACTACATTGGAAAAGGGGAAACCCATGGTAATGCCACAAGTTCATTCATGGAATTCCCCTTGAAAGCTGAAGAAAGTCGAGGTAAGACAAATTTCAACCTCTCTAGCTATATCCAGATCTATAATGTGTTTTATAAACTCTATGGCCTATTTGATAAGGATATTAGTGTATAGGTAAACCACATCAAAACTATCCCTGGTATCAAATTTTATACTCTTTAACTCATTGACAAATGATGAAGAATCTTTGACAAAGGATTTCGTAAGGCTAACAATGGGTTTTAGCTTTTTGGCTAAATACTTTACAAGAAGATAAGTCGGTGCAATTGTAGTGTTGACAATGGGTCTTAGGGGAGCCCCCTCCTTATGGATCTTGGGAAAACCATAAATCCTAGGAGTGAGAGGGAAACTACTATCAATGAGTTTATGGGTAAAGGAGTTAAATATGCTACTAGATTTTATAGCAAGAGTCATTGTTTTCGAGATCATCTTTAAGGGATTTTTATGAATCTTCCTCTAGCTCCCACTCTTACATAGTTGATCTAACATTTTTCTTTGGTAACATATCTAAGATAACATCCCCACCCTTGTCATCTTTGAAAATAACGATGTCGTGGTTATTTTTCAAAGTCTTGAGGGCATCAAACTCTTGTTTGTTAATTTTTTTCTTGGGGGACTTTTCCTTTCTAAGGAAAAATGCACAATATTTCCTGATGATATCTTTAGTGTTATCAGGTAAGTCCTTTATCCCATATTTAATGCCAAAAATAATCTCTTCAAAGGGATTTTTTTGGAGCAAGGGAAACAATTAATCATATCTCAAAAAGGCTATAAATATGAGGATTAAAAAAAACTAGAGATATTAACTACCCTTTTACTAGGAGAAGGTGAAAACCAAAAATTATTATTATTATTAATAAGAGGGAAAGAGAAACTAAAATAAGATTTAATAAAGATGGGGAAATATTTGGGGCTTATCAAACTACTCCCAATCAAGGGATTTGAAGGGAGGTTGATACCAAGGTTAACCTCAAGGGAATGATGGGCCCTAGAGGGGGAATATTTCAACAAATTAGTGACAACCTCACGTTGGTCAGAATGGTCAACCAACGTCACAAATTAGTATGACAAATGGTACGATGAGGTGGAATGGACATAGTTTTCAAAGGATGGTGAGGGAGGACTGGAAAGATGGATGAAATATTCCAAATTCGAAAATCCAAAATAGACATGGCCAAGTAGCTAAATCGACATGGAGGTATCATTTTCCAAGCTGGAATTTATGTTGGATGGAGAATGAAGTAGCGGACCCTGTGAACTAGGTTTAGCAGCCATAAATAAACAAGGATGAGAGGAGAAAGATAGGGTGTAGTCTCTAGGACAATTTGAACTAAATTCAATGAAGCCAGAGCAGGAAGATTCATTCTGAGAAACCACAACACTAGAGAAAGTTGTTTGATCGGGATGAACAAAAGCGAGAGGTGGTACACGAAGTGGAACCTCTAAATTCATAACACTTCTACAACCATCAATGGAATCAATCACAATATTATTCTTGAGATTAGGTGGATATAGAACTCTCAACCCATCATATGTTTAACCATAGAAGACCAAGAACTAGACTCTATAAGAGTAATGTCACGAATCCAGGAACTCAGGGCAGAGATCTTATTTTTGTTGACCCTGCTATTGGAAGAATAACATGATAAATCAGGAAAACCTCCTTGAGAAGAGGAATTGTTCGAGAGTTTGAGAAATTTCACAGACTAATTTTTCTTCCATATTTATTCCATGCAAAGAGCTTTTAACATTGAACATGATTTGATCCGTATCCACAGGGTTGTGGACACCATGTATGGAAGCTCCGAATGTAATGAGAACAACTTGGGAGAGAGAAGATCAAGACCTTTTCTAACCTTGCAAATATCAGAACAAATAAGAGCTAGACTCATATTCAAAAATACATGGTTTTTAGAATTATTAAGTTGATGTTTAATCTGACCAAACAAAGGAACCACAAATGAATCTCTACATCGATTTAAGAATGCTAGATCAGACTTGATCTTAGAAACCTGCAAGGGTGCCCACTCAAAATGGTGAATTTTTTTCACAATGGCCCTTCTGTGTAGGATTGTAATGTATGAATTCAAGCTTAGTTGATCCATATTTTGAATAATGAAAATCTTCCGGTAAAAATCACATGAGAAATATTGTGTCAATGTGTTTTGAGCGACCTAGTATCGTTCATCGTGAGAACAAGAAATTAAATAATGTGAACTATGTGGAAAAAATAATTCTAACCATTAAAATATAATAAAAAAATTTAAATAAAAAACAAAATACTTTTAATAATAAAGAGATATTTTGAATAAACATTTTTAAAACATATTAATTTTATAAAATAAATAATAATGCAAATTTTTCAAAAAAAAATTTGTAAAGAATAAAACTAAAATTAAACTAGAAAAGACTATTCTATTAAAACTCAAACCAAAAATAAATTTAGTCAAACAGAATACATAATAATGAATCGAATGAATAAATAAAGGTAAGAAACATAAAATAAGCCAAAAAGAAACGAGTCATTCGTAATAAATTAAGAACCCAAAACAAATGGAAAACAAAGAATAAATCAATATGGTTAAACAAATGAAGAACCAAGAATAAATCGATATGGTTAAAAGAATATAAAATGAAGAATAAGAGTAAATGAAGATCGAGATTAAGAAATAAATTAAGAATAACTAACTAATTCACAATAAACTATGGGAAAAAAATCATTTAAAAGACTAAGCAAGATTATTAACACTGATGAAAATATATCAATAAAATAATAATAAAATATTCGTAAAACACTCAAAAACACATATTAATTAATAAACTAAAAAAATCTAAATAATCAAGCAAAAACTATTAAATCAAGAAAATGACTGTTTTATTAGAAGTCAAAAAAATATTGTAAAAAAAATTAACAAAGTTAAGAACAATAAATTATCTATTAACTTAAAAATAAATTTGAATAAAAAATTATTATTATTATTAAAATATAAAATAATAAAATAAAATTATTTTTAAAAAAAATATAATAAATTATGGATTCCAGGGATCGTACCTTGGGGGTCAACCTTCCTTATATCCAAGGGACCACAGATAAGATTACGAGGATTCTGAGAAAATTTGATGTTCCCGCAACTTTCAGACCTCTTAATACTATCCGTAGCTCCCTCAGGTCTGTGAAAGATCCTATTGACCCTAAAGACATGAAGGGCGTATATGTCATTCCGTGCTCTTGTGGGGTTCCTTATATTGGTGAGACAGGTCGCTCTATCAATCAGAGGATTAGCGAGCATTCAGCTGACTTGAAGCATCGTAGGACAAAATCCTCAGCCTTGGATGAACATGCTGAGAAGACGATGCATCATGTATGTATCGAAGAGGCTCAAGTCGTTGCTAAAGTTGCTCAGTTTCACCATCGCAAGTTTAGAGAGGCCCTGGAAATTGAAAAAAGGCTGAATAATCTTAATAGGGATGATGGCTGGAAGATCAACAACTGCTGGGTCCCAGCCCTGTCTTCCTAGCCTCCGCTGTCCCTTCTTGGTGAGGTCTCGGTGTTTCTGGTTTCCTTCCCTTTGTGTGTTTATTTATTTTCCTGTTGTTATTTGTTCCCCCTTCTAATTATCGGCCTATTGTTATTATTCAATCCCCTCTAATGTTTATTCATAATTTAAATTTAAATAATAATTGGTTTAGTTTTGTTAACTAACCATTATTTTATTTATTTTTACCTAGTTTAAATAATAAATATACTTTTTATCTAATAAATATATAATATTTTAATAACTAAGCACCAAATGGGTATTTTAAAATATTAGAATATATATTTATATATTTATTTAGAATTTATTAATTACTTAATAAATTATGGAGTGTCTAAATATAGTAATGGGTTAATATTAATTTTCAATTATTCATTTAAAAAAATTAAATTTAATCTAACCCTAAACATATAATTTTTTAATAACTAACTAAGCATCAAATAAGGTATTTTTAGAAGATTAGGTATAAAAATATTAGAATATATATATA
>APFE031673195.1:0-18569 GCA_000404065.3 Pinus taeda | reverse complement strand
TGAATGGTCCTAATACATAACTTGGTTGAGTTGTCTACTCTCATGATTCAGATGTTAATAGGGAACCTTTTGGTTTGACTTTCCCTTATTAGGTGTGTGGAATTTTTTTGATTTCCTTCTGGTACTACGATTCTTGAGTTAGGTACATAATCTTCATTTGGAATTTTCATCATCTGGATTGTAACATGTGAATTTGTTTTTCTTCCACTAATTGATCCTCTTCTTGAGTTCTGCTATTGACTGGTTCGGTATTAACTTCCTTATCTTCAACCTAGATTGTTACATTTGGAGACTTCGATACTTCTTGAGTAAGTTGCTCTAACTTGTCTTTAAGTGACATCTTATCACATTTAAGCTTCTTTATTTGTGTAAGGAGGTTTTGGTTATGATTCCTTAGACATAAAACCTCTTTGGTTTCTAATTCATCAACCTTATTTTCACTGTTTTGACTTTTAAGTTTTTCATCTTTTAGATCGTTGATTTGTTCTAGTAAATTTTTATTAAGGTTCTTTAAACGTAAAGTTTCATCTTCTTGTTCTGATAAGTGCTTTTTGAGTTCTTTCTTTGTGACCTTAGTCTTCTTCACTTGTGTAGGTAATTTTTCGACATGGTCCTTGAGGCGAGAGATTTCTTCATCCTTTTCCATTATTTCTTTGTAATGCATCTCCATAAAATTTTTATGTTCATGTTGTAACACTTTCTTGTTTCGCTAAAGTTTGGCTATTTTGACATTCTCTTGATCTTCTAGCTTCAATTTCTTGGTACACCGGATTACATCATTTGGTAGGAGTGATGAAAGACTTTCAACTTGCAACGTAGATTCTGTTTTCTTCATTTCCTTATATCTTGCCATTAATTGTTTCATATTTCTTGCTAACGATTGTTTTTCTATATCACCTAGAAGTTCGACTAAGGTAAAAATTTTGTAATATTTTGTGCCAACAACGTTTTGATTTCTGAATGATTCTTGACAACTAGGTCTGAACAAAAAGGACATATTGCAAAGAAACCCTTATTCTTTGTGGAAATCATCTTTTTACTTTTCTCTCTTTTTTTCTTTTTCTTTTTTTACTTTTCTCTCTTTTGACTTTATTTTTCGTCAAATGATACTTTGATCAAAGGGTTTAAAATGACCTTTTAAATCTTGTAATAATACCTTTTTTTTACCAACATAAATATTATATATATATATATATATATATATATATATTAAATTCACTTTTCCTCTTTGTTTTAATGCTCTTTTAAGCGTTGAAATGTTTTATCCACTTAATTACTTTTTATGTGATAAGTAACTAAGTTCTAGCAAATTGTATATTCCCTCAAACAACGATTTCCTTCGATCCTTCAAGAGTTGTGTCGTATCACTTTATCGATTCAATGGGCTATGACGTACCACCTATAGGCTCGATGGAAAATGATTATTATTATTAGTTTTTATGGTGATATAATCCCTACGGTCAACTGGAATTAAATTTATTAATTTCTTTAGTGATTATTCTTTCAACCAGCACGATTTAAGGCAATAGGGACTTCTGGAAATGGAGGTTGAATGGTTGTTGTCAGTTCAAGTGACGGTGGTAGACGAATAAATATTCTGGTAGATGGTCACAATGGACCGCTGAAGTTGCAGGTTACGGTGATGGACCGCTGAAGTTGCAGGTTATGGTGATGGACTGTGGCCTAGGCAACGATTGGAATGCTTGCAACAACGAAATGAACAGTGAATCAGAGTTAGCGATGAAGACGTTGGTTGTGCGGTCGGGTAGCTGAGGTTTTTTGGCTCCTAGCAGTTACGTGCAGCGGCTGAATGTGAATGCAGGTCGAGGAATGGGACGAAGCTTGACGGGAGGTCTGCATTGACGATGAAAGTAGACAGGGAAGTAGCGAGGGAGCAGGAGTCCATGGAAGAGCAGGGTCTATCGAGAAGCTTGGGTCGCAGCAGTTGTTGTGGCCGTTGTCGATGCAACAGAGCAAGAAAACTAATATCGATGGTGTGCCGACGGATAGACTTGGGCGATGAAGGTCACAGCGTACAACGGAAGATGCAGGAGGCAATGGTCAGGGTGTCGGGGAGCAGTTGCGGCTACTGTTCACAATGGTCAGTTATCTAAGTGTTGGGAGATATACAGTTGGCGTGGCCAAGTAACAAGAAGTAATATTTTTTTTTATTCAATTTTTTTTTATATATATAAACTTTTGTTTTTTTATTACTTTTTTTTTAATGTAATTTGTTTTTATTTATATATATATTTTTTAATAAATCCTTTGTATTTTGGTATATATATAATATATTACTATAATATATTTTTTAAGATATAATCCCTTTTTAATACCCTTATTATATATATAATATTATTGTTTTTGACTTTTTCTTCAATGGCCAAAGGCCTGACGGTGAATCCAATAGAATGGAGAATCTCCAATTGTGCTTGAATTCTTTGACGATAACAAGGTTGACGGACGGTTGATGGCTAATAGATGGGATCAGACGTGGTTCTGATACCAAATAAAGCGAACAAAGTTCCTTCTACAGAATAATTACTCCAGAAGACTTGGAATATAAAGATATCCATGAAGATACAAATATTATATATTAAATGTGTGAATGAATGATGATACAAAGAGAGTGAGAGGCTTTCTTATATACCAAGTAGGTATCTCTTCATGGAGAGTCATGTCTCATTTATTTATGATTATTATCATTTACATTATTTTACATTATTTTACATTATTTTCTATATATTTATTCATAACAAAGGTTGTTTTAAATATCATTCCTTGGTTGGCTTAGTGGTTTTAAATGGGACTGACTGTTGTCCCTTAAGAAACCAATTTCCTAGCTGTGTAGAAGTTGTGCTTAAGACATTAATGTTTATAATTATTGTCACTTGTTTGTCACTTAATGGTATGTTGTATTCTCAAATGAAGGACCTGAAAAACTTGGTTTTAAACCGTCAATACTTAGGTGACATGAAAATCTCAAAATGCCATTTGATTGCTGAATACAAATGATGAATGAAGAAAGTTTGAAAAAGTCATAGACAATATGTTGTTTCACACAGAATCTACTATCTGTGACAATTGGAGAAGTTAAAGATAATATGTTGTCTTGCACGGAATCTACTATCTATAACTTAGAAGAATTAGAGAGGTAGGAACTTCAAGTATAGGAGCGCTCTTTTAAGGGATTTTAACTTTATTTACACAAGCAAATAAAGACCTGCAGCTTCATTACCATACTTAAAGGAAGAAAACATATGATGACACATAACAGAGAAGTCACAAAATCATACCCAACAATGCATGGAAAACTTCTGATTCTTTCATTAATCAACAGTTCTATCAAGAATACAGTGGCCTAGTCTCCAGGTTCTCCAAAGTTCGAACCCTTTCTCGGTAAATTTTCCTCTTTTTATACACTATGAGACAATTGGTAATCACCAAAACTATCCAACTACTTAACTATTCTCCTAATTGTTTAAAGTAAAAGTTATTACATAATATTACATAGAGGGTAAAAAACACGTCATTCTCAAGAAAATAAAATAACTAGAAGTAACAGAATTTAGAAACCTGATGATGATTGTTCGCTTTCCAAATCTGTGGCTTGGTTGCTCATAAAGTTTCTCTATAGATGCTTTGATAATGGTTGAACTGTTTTAACACAACAAACTGTATTTGACAAAACCCCGTGCGTGGACTAGGGCCCGCGTATGTATCGAGAGTGTCTTGATTGGCAGAAACACTAAGAAACCCAACCAATCACCTTTTCTTTGGAGATTTAGTCATCCGCCTCTAACTTTGGTTATTTTGCTAAAACAACGAAGTTGATTAATTTACACGGAACATGAAAAACCTTCGGTTACCATGGAACTCAAAAGAATTAAAAACTCTGGTTCATAAACTTGTCACATCCACCTGAGCTGTACGCGATCACCATCCGATCATCCCTTCAATGGGCGGTCTGATCCCTCAGAATTCACAAAACTTTAAACCTGTTGAACAAAACCTTATGGCATCCGTTTTTTCAACGCCCCTTTGACTCCCATATGGACCTGATAAGAAATAAAACTGCCAATTAATGATTTATCGGGTCCGATTTTAAAAATAAAACCCGATTACTTTTCGACGCGATATCCGCTGGATCTCGTCCTTTTCGATGGATGGCTACGATTGGCCCGGACTTCAGCGGATTAAACTGTATTTCATACATCATTGTGTCCAATTTCTGAAATAAACCCTGTTCTAGTTGACTACGCGATTACCGTCGGATCTGTGGCCTATTGATCAGACAACCCAGATCTTCTCACGAGTTTCTGACATTCAAAATCCATCAATCAAATAAAATAAGTTATTTCCTTTAAATTTCTACTTTTCCCTTTATTTCCGCCACAACATAATATTTGACTTTTTCAATTTTTGTAATAAAACTGAAAATAAAATTAAAAGGACAATGGATGCTACAACATCTAGATCCACTTGGGGATAGTACTTTTGCCATAGAAGCACTAAGAATTGCAGATCAGTGCCTTCAGCTTGGGCATGGAGTCACATATTGCTTAGCCAATTAAACTTCTATGGAATTTGTACAATGAGTTCACTCTGGTATCTACAATGACAAGATGCTTATGCTTCAGAACTAGAAGTAATGCTTGAGGTACTGCCCATTGACAGGCAGCTGCAAAGATTCGCCATCAAGATTCTCTAGGAAGAATGTATTGTTTGTCCTTGCTTCTATAATTCTGAATGAGCTATACCAGAGAGGATCAAACTTTCCATGTTTGCCCTTATCTTCTCTTCTAGTATCCCACCTTAATACCAGGTCTCCAACTTTAAAATCAATCTCTTTGGCCTTTCTGTCAAAAATACTCTTCATCTTTGATTGATACATGATCAAGATGTCCCTTACCTTATCCCTGTTTTCCCTCAACTCCACTATCTTATTCATTCTTCTTATCAAAGTATTGGGTTGTTCTTTTGCCTCCTGAATCAGTGCAATCACAGGCTTCACAAGCTGGCTTGGGAACAGAGCTTGAGTTCCATACACTAACTCAAAAGGTGATTTTCCTATGGACCTTCTTGTAGTCACTCTAGCAGCCCATAGAGCAAACTTTAACTTAGAATCCCAGTATTTTTTGGTTCTCTGCAATAGTTTTCTTAAGGATCTTCATCAATGTTTTGTTAGTGGATTCAGCTAATCCATTTCCTTGTGGATGATAAGCTGTTGAATGGGACAAAATAACATTATACCTTTGACAAAAAGCAATAAACTTACTTGAATTGAAGACCTAAGCATTGTCTGTTATGATTTTGAAAGGGCATCCAAATCTGCTGAAGATATTCTCCTCTAAGAACTTCATCACCACTTGGTCATTTGCCCTTTTAGTGGATATAGCTTCTACCCACTTGGTGAAGTAATCAGTAGCTATGAGAACCCACTTGTGTTGTCCACTTGAAGGTGGGTTAATCTCTCCAACAAAGTCCAGTCCCCATTGTTTGAATGGTTCCTCTATGAAGACTAGGATCAAAGGCAAGGGAGCTAACCTCTTCTTCTCAGCAAAAAACTGTCACTTTTGACAGCTTCTGACAAACTTATATGTATCACCAAATAAAGTAGGCCAATAAAACCCTGCCTAGAGGATTTTGTGTGCAGTAGCCTTCCAACTATAATGTCCTCCACATAACTTCTCATGATAATCTTTAATGGTCTCTGTAAATTCATCCTCTATTAAACATAACAACAAAATTCCTATAGGATCCTTCCAAGACAATTTGCCCTCAACAATCACATATGGCTGGCCTTTGATCTTTAAAGCTCTATACTTTGTTCTATCCAAAGATTGAGGACAAGAGAGAAAACACAAATAATGGACTATGTTCTTGTACCATTCTGAACATAAAAACTTATACTTGATCTTCATACCTGGGTTTGATTTTTGTTCACCTTCTCCAACTGCCTCCTCATTCACAGGTGTCAGCAAGTTGATTTCCAATGCCTGAAAGTTTGACTCTGTCAACATCTTCGCCAATCCTTGCCCTTTCACCAGCTTTGTGGGCTTTATGTCCAAGTCATACTCTTGGATATTGGCTATCCATTTTCCCCTTTTGCCTTCTACATCACTTTGAACTAAGACATCCTTTACTGCAACATTTGGCACATAAACAATGATCTGTGACTGCAGTACGTAAGTCCTGTAGGCCTTCAGAGCTTTTACCAAAGCATATACCTGCTTTTCAAGAATTTTATACTTTAGTTCAGCATCTCTGAGAATCTTGATAAAGAAAGCTACTGGCTGCACCTTTTCTTCATTATTTTTCTACAACAAGACAACAACTATTGAATTAGGTGATGCAAATGAAAAAACTTAAAAAGGTTTTTGATAATCAGAGCTTATTAGGACTAGAGCAGCTTGCAATGCTTCTTTAATACTGGAGAATGACTCTTTAGCTTCCTTGGTCCAATGCACTTCATTCTCTTTCTTCAACATATTAGTAATTTCTTTTACAATTTCTGCATAATTGGACATAAACCTCCTTAAAAATTTTATTTTACCCAGAAATTTCTGAATGTCCTTACTCTTGGGCAAAGGTATTTTCTGTACAGCTTACACCCTTGCTGGATCTATCTTCACTCCATCTCTAGAAACAATGTGGCCCAGCAGTTTGCCCTCTTCCAGAGCAAAAATAGACTTTTTAGGATTCAAGGAAAGCCCAAATCTTCTACATTTCTCAAAAGTCTTTTTAAGATGGTCCAGATGCTCCTCATCAGACTTAGAGAAAACAATGATGTCATCTAAGTATATCACTACAAACTTATCTCCCACAAAAGCAATGTCCATAGCCCTCTGAAATGTAGCACTTGCATTCATCAACCCAAAAGGCATTCTAGCATACATAAAGGTTCCCCAAGGAGTTGTGAATCCAGTCTTCTTCTGATCTTCTTTATCCACAGCCACCTGATTATACCCAGAAAACCCATCCAGCATTGACATCTTGAATGATCCTGTTACCTTCTGCAACACATGATCCATTTTAGGTAATGGATAGTTATCTTTCAAGGAAGCCTTGTTGAGATTTCTACAGTCTACACATAGCCTTATCTCTCCATTCTTCTTCCTTACAGGCACTAAATTGGCCACCTAGTCAGAGTATCTGAGTGGAACTATAATCTTGGCATCAAGCAGCTTTTTGACTTCTTTCTCGATCAATGGTAAAAACAAAGGGTTTATTTGTCTGAGATTCTGCTTAAATGATTTAATCCCCTCTTTCAAGGGAGTCTTGTGCTGAATAATACTTACATCATATGTTTTAAGATCCTCATAGGACCAAGCAAAAACATCAACATAGTCCTTGAAAAGTTTAATATATCTTCCTTATAATTAGGTAGAACTCCATTGAATAATTTGACTAACCTGGGCTCCTCCTGAGTTCCAATATTGTGATCTTGAATTTGCTCATCCTGTGGAATTTTCTCTGAACTAACAACTACATCATTGGAGTTAAAAAGCCTTTCAAGAGGGACAAGTCCCCTTGGCAGAGTATTATCTTTCAATTGAATAATCTTTTGATAAACTATAGAAATTTTCAAACCACTTACCTCCGCACCTGTTGTTGCTTCATCTTCATCTTGATCAATCTCTGTGCCCTGAAAATCTTCAACCATAGTAAAAAATTCTTTAATCTGTTGATCATCTTCAAAAATCTGCCAGTGCTTTATATTGTTAGGAACAGAAGGCTTGTGCCTCATTTCAACCTCATATCTCAGATTTGGATTAATAGGAGGCCTAAAAGTACTAGCAGCAATAGACAAAGAGTCTACCAATCTATTTCCATCCCTTGGAATGAACTGAATATTGAAAGCTTCAAAAAAGTTCTCTGACAGTGGTTCTTTATTTGCTTTATAATTAGCCCTGAATCTCCAAAGACAGAAATTGACTTGACTCCCATTTCTTTTGCTGTTTGTAGAGAAATGATTAAGGATTCATATTCTGCCACATTGTTTGTTTCTTCGAACTCAAATTTAAAAGAAAAAGGGAGCATATTACCTCCAGGTGCAATTAGAAGGAAACCATCACCTGTTCCTTTCTTAGAATAAGCTCCATCAAAGAAGCACTTCCACACCCCTTCCGTCTGCAACTCTGTATTTACACTGGTTGAAGTAAGTTGTTCTAGTTATCTTCAACCATCTTTGCATTGTCATGTAGCACGAAGCAAGAAAAATCATCTTTCTCTTGACTATATACAGGTGAATTACTTGCTCCGTTTTTGGTAATTGTTTTTACAAATCTAGTTTCTCTGTACAACCTCCTTTCTTCCCCACCAAAAATTGGTATAACAACATATGTAAAATCTAGCTTCAAAACATCACCCAATTTGGCTCCCCATGACCTAGATAGCAACATTCCAAACCTAGCAGGGATATCTACTACCACTACATCCATTACCAAGATTCTAGCTGGGATCTGGGCTAGTGACACCACCATATCTTTAATGACCCCCAGACACTTGACTTTATTTGAATCAAAAGAATACAAGTCCCCATAACATTTAGTGACTTGTAGGTTTAGCTGTTTCATCACTGATAATGGCATAAAATTATGTGAAGCTCCTGAATCAAACATACAATTGTGCAAGAGGAAATCATGAATCAATAGAGAAATGTAGAAAGGAGAGGTTGAAGAATCCACCTCCTCCACATGTGGACCAAAAACCACTACTGGTTTATCTTCCTGTAGGTTCAAAGTGTCATTTATATTTACATTCTCTCTTAGATTGATAAACTCAGCAATTTCTCTCTAATAAACTAGTGCTTTGACTAACTTTGTGAGGGGCACTTGAATTCTGATTTTCTCTAATTCTTTAGTTGAACTAAACACATGACCCTGTTTAGTTTCCTTTTCATTTTCATCTTCACCTCTCTTCATGACTGAAATCTCTTGTGGAATGGAAACAAGTTTTTCTAAAGGAATTTTTTCACTTTTGTCTTGAGAAGACTCACCTTGAAGCATTTGAGTCTTGCTACTTGTATTTTGCTGCTGCTTTCCTTTATTCAATTGTTTTACAGGTTGTGATTCTTGTGGAGTCGCCTTTTGTGAGGGAGCTGGAACTTGCTGCTCACCTTCATCTTCTTGGCTTCTAGACCTTTTCCTTGATCTCAAGTCATATTTATGTAGTTTTGCCTGCATAAAATTAGAAAACTGCTTCCAATACTCATCATAAATGGCATCTGTTTCAGCATATTCATATTCTTCTCCCTCAACACCTAGTTCATTTTCATCTACTGCATACAATGTGGAAATATGGTCATCATGGTCCCTGGAATGCTCTGGTATTTCATCAAGATCTGCTTTTATATACAGTGGTGCTTGAATCTGATCTTGATCTTTTCTCTCCTTCTGTAAAATTTGTAGAGGTTATCTTCTATACTGAGGATTAAAATTTTGGTTCTGTTGTGCTTTCCTCTGAGAATTCTTACTTTCCAACTCTAATTTAATCAATTTATTTGACAAAGTTTTAATTACATTACTCGTATCCTCCAATGTTTGACTTTGAGAGGATTCAACTTTAGCCTTTCCCTTCTCTTGGATAGGTTGTGCATCTGGTCTTTAAATTACCTGCAACCACCAGATTTGCTTCTATCTCTAATGCATCTGTTTGGATCTGATCAAGGGTTGGGGACCTCCTCTCCCTCAAGGTGAATCCAAAATTTGACTGAAAAGCCCCTGCAAAAGTTATTTTTGCATCAACATGAGGGGGCTTAATCTCCATTGGAAGACTATTGTACAATTTATTGAACCTTCTGATGAATTCAGCAACACCTTCATCAAATTTCTTCTTGATAGCATTAAACTCTATGAGTGAATAACCATGGTCTCTTTTTTCTCCCCATCTCTGGGTGAACAGGCGCTCCATCTCTTCCCATGTTGTAATAGAGTTATTAAGAATCCCTTTAAACCATTTTCTTGCTTCTCAATCCAAAGATTGGAAAAAAGGTCTTAGAACAACATCCAAGTGTTCAACATTTAGGGTTTCTACGAAATTACAAAACACTGATATCTGATTCTCTATTGTTTGTTCATCCTCCCCTGTGAAACGAGGAAGAATCTTCAAGTATTCTTGTGGCATTTGATTCAACTGTTGTGGCAATTGAATAGGTGCATACCTATTCATCAAAAATGCAAGTGCTGCCATATTTGCTCCTGAATTTACTAAACCTTGATTACCAGCAGATGTGGAACCTGACTGAGGAGTAAATGGAATGTGCAGAGGTGGTAATGTAGTTATAGGTTCAGGCTGAATAACTATAGCAAATACTGAAAAAGAAACAGACTCTAAATACTGTTCCTGATAGTTGGGTTCTTGAAATGAATTGGAAGTAGAAGATGACTCTTGGTCAATAAAAGATGAATGTGAAAGATGTGATGAACTGTTGCCTAGTGCAGACAGTGTAGGACTTGGTGTAAGTGGAGTTTTAGGCCTTCCAACCCTCTTGGAAACTAGCCTCTCAGGATCTGAAAGGGCTTGAACTTTCTGTTGTGAGGTGTCTGACCTTGTATGGGGTCTCTTTGGAGCCAGAGTTATTGTTTTTGTTCAAAACAACCAAATATTTCCTCCTCACTAAACAACTAGAGGAAAATATTGAAAACTCAGGGAAAAGTGTTCTTGTCTTCTCTCCCCGGCAACGGTGCTAATTAATGTTGTCCCTTAAGAAACCAATTTCCTGGCTGTGTAGAAATTGTGCTTAAGACATTAATGTTTATAATTATTGTCACTTAATGGTATGTTGTATTCTCAAATGAAGGACCTAAAAGACTTGGTTTTAAACTGTCATACTTAGGTGACATGAAAATCTCAGAATGCCATTTGATTGCTGAATACAAATGATGAATGAAGAAAGCTTGAAGAAGTCATAGACAATATGTTGTTTCACACAGAATCTAATATCTGTGACACTTGGAGAAGTTAAAGATAATATGCTGTCTTACACAGAATCTACTATTTGTGACTTAGAAGAATTGCAGAGGTAGGAACTTCAAGTATAGGAGTGCTCTTTTAAGGGGTTTTAACTTTATTTACACAAGCAAATAAAGACCTAAAGCTTCATTACCATACTTAAAGGAAGAAAACATATGATGACACATAATAGAGAAGTCAAAAAATCATACCCAACAATGCGTGGAAAACTTCTGATTATTTCATTAATCACAGTTCTATCAAGAATACAGTGGCCTAGTCTCCAGGTTCTCCAAAGTTCGAACCATTTCTCTATAAATTTTCCTCTTTTTATACATTATGAGATAGTTGGTAATCACCAAAACTGTCCAACTACTTAACTATTCTCCTAACTGTCTAAAGTAAAAGTTATTACAGAATATTAGATAGAGGGTAAAAGACACCTCATTCTCAAGAAAATAAAATAACAAGAAGTAACAAAATTTAGAAAACTGATGATGATTGTTCACTTTTCAGATCTATGGCTTGGCTGCTAATAAAGTTTCTTTGTAGATGCTTTGATAATGGTTGAACTGTTTTAACACAACAAACTGTATTTGACAAAACCCCGTGCATGGACTTGGGCCCACGTATGTATCGGGAGTGTTTTGATTGGCGGAAACACTAAGAAACCCGACCAATCACCTTTCCTTTGGAGATTTAGTGATTTGCCTCTAACTTTGGTTATTTTGCTAAAACAACGAAATTAGTTAATTTACACGGAATATGACAAACCTTCGGTTACCACAGAACTCAAAAGAATTAAAAACTTTGGTTCATAAACCTGTCGCGTCTGCCTGAGCTGTATGCGATCACCGTCTGATCATCCCTTCAATGGACAGTTCGATCCCTCGGAATTCACGAAACTTTAAACCTGTTGAACAAAACCTTATCGCATCCATTTTTTCAACGCCCCTTTGACTCCCATACAACCTGATAAGAAATAAAACTGCCAGTTAATGATTTATCGGGTCTGATTTTAAAAATAAAACCCGATTACTTTTTGACGCGATATCCATCGGAGCTCGTCCTTTTTCGATGGACGGCTGTGATTGGCCCGGACTTCAGCAAATTAAACTATATTTCATACATCATCGCGTCCGATTTCCGACATAAACCCTGTTCTAGTTGACCGCGCGATTACTGTCAGATCTATGGCCTATTGATCAGACAACCCAAATCTTCTCGCGGGTTTCTAACATTCAAAAGCTGTCAATCAAATAAAATAAATTATTTCTTTTAAATTTCTGCTTTTCCCTTTATTTCCGCTACAACATAATATTTGATTTTTTCATTTTTTTGCAATAAAACTGAAAATAAAATTAAAAGAACAATGGATGCTACAACACTGACTATGCCATAAATTAAATTGAAAGAAAAGGACATGCCCAAGTGTCCTTTACCTCCAACAACAAGCAAGAAAACCACAAAGCATTCAAGCTGGGAATGGGTTGCGTTGTCCAAGGAATGGACTGTGTGTAAACTTGGAAAAGGATGGACAGTTGGTCAATTGGGGGGATGGATTCATTCTTCTCTCATGAGCGGGCTCTTTCTCAAGGGGAAGAGGGAACGCACATTCATTCTTTGAAATATGCTCAGGTATGGAAAAGAGAAGGGAGGGCGCAGACTCCAGAGCTGAAGGGAAGAAAAAGTAATCTCTGTCATTGAATCGAACTCTAGAAAAAAGCACCAGCTGAGGAATCCTCTGTCATGAGGCTTGCTAGGTAAAAAGCATCAGAAAGAGAGAGAGAGAGCAGTGGCTTGCTTGTCAGTTTGAAAAAACCAATGGGATTCTCGATCTACACCTGACAAAAATGGAAGAAACCTCCAACTCCTTAAGATCTGAAGTCTTAGTCCTTGAAGTTGGTGGCATTAGCCTCTCCTCAATCTTCAGAGCCTCTTACTCCTTATTCTCTGCCACAACTGAAGGGGTTAATGTGACTTCCTAAAGGCTTGACTTTCCTCTATCTGACATCCCTACTCACCACAGTCTTCCGCTATGATGGAATGTACATCTTGTACACCTTTTAGGTCTCACTATACCCCAAAAATATGCCCTTCTCTGCTAAGGGCTCTAGCTTCGTCCTCTTCTCTAAAGGTACATGAATATATAGCAGGCACTCGAAGATATGAAAATGGCCAACCTCACTCCTGTCAAGGCCTCCTCGGGAGTCTTATCCTCCAAGGCCTTATCAAGACTAATGTTCTAAATATGTACTATGGTGTTGCATGCCTTTGCCTATGGGAACATGGAAAGATCCTGATCATGGATCATTGCCTTGGAAACTCCAATGATGGCCCTATTTTTTCTCTCTGCAATCCCATTCTGATGTGGGTTGTAAGGTATTGTCAAATCCTTAACTCTCGCCACCTTGGAAAAATTCTTCAAGTCATTGGAGGCACACTCACCCCCCATTATCTGACCTCAGAACTCTGAGCTTCCTCCCTGTCTGGTTCTCCATGAGAGCTTCCAAAACCAACTGAAGACCTCATCCTTGGCCTTCATGAAGTAGATCCACATCCTCCTTGAGAAATCATCAATTAATGTCACAAAGTAACTATAACCGCTCAACAATGCCACTGACATAGGACCACACATCTAAATGCACTAAATCCTATATCCCCTTAGTCCTCCTATCACTGCTAGGAAAGGTAAACTTGACATACTCTCCAAGTGCACATCCCTTGCACACACCCTGTTGATCTAAGATGAACTATGAAAGACTAGTGAAAATATCCCTCAATATCGGTAAATCTTTGTGGTACAAGTGACCCATCCTCTTGTGCCATAACTCACACAAATTGTCACTGTCATGAACTAGGGCGCTCATACAGGATGATCCTTCAACATGTACAAGTTCCCCTCTTTACTCCCAATTACTCACCCTGAGTTTGGACTAGAAGCTCTCATCCTGACAAGTAGTTTTCCATCCTAAAAATAATCCTCATACACCTTCTCCCCCATGGCTAAGACTACAAGTAGGTTTTTGGTCAACCCTAGAATATATAACACATATGTCACCTCCAAAGGATCTCCTGACTCTAGTTGAAATTGAATAGTCCCAACCCACTCTACAGCAGACCCACCATTGTTCCCAAGTTTCACAAATGGCTCTGAGTCACCCTCTGAAATATTGTTGTACAACTCTCCTAATCTCGTCATATGATGAGAAACACCATTTTCCATGAACCATGCACCCTTAGTTATGGTGCCAGAAAGACAAGACACCAACCAGAAATTCTAGAACTTCGTCAAGAACTCCATAAGCACTAATGCTATCTTCTCCTTCTAGGGATTGTAGTTGGATGCACCCTCCAACCAGTCTTCAAATCTCAGTCTAGTTGCAATTATCCTTCCAACCTCCAAATCAAATACTCGACCCAAAAAAATAAAACTGCTGGAAATTATTTTGTTGTAATCCTGTGACAAATCGATCTTCCACTCCTTCAAAGTTTATTGCTCTACTACCATGTTAATTTCCCTAATACAAGATCTAATTTAATATTCTCAACAATATTTTATACCTAGAAATAATTTAACCCAGTAAATTAATTTTCTAAATTGTTGAAGAAAAAATACATTAGTATTTTAACAATAAAAATGCAACAAAAGCACAAGTAAAAAATCAATCACACAGCAAAAAATTCAAACCCTCCAATTTACACTCCACTTTTATTAACGAAAACAAATAAAGGCTCTCTTACAGGTAAAATGGCCCGCGGAGAAACACATAAATTATACAACAAAAATGGAACCTAAATATCTCATCCCTTTCAACCCAAAACTTTGTCCCCTAGAAAAACCAAGTTATCTAATCCGCAATTCAACCTCCTCTCTCCTAGCCCAATACAACCCATGCTGAAAGAATATCTCAGCCCCACCTAGAAATGTACATCCCCTACACAAGCCTCCAAGATGAATTTCGACCCCCTTGCAAATTCAACCCTTCAAGATCTCAACCTCCTCAAGTTTCCTCCAAAATTTCCTGCTGCAATGTTTCCTTCTACTTAGCCTTGAGCCTCTCTCTCCACTTGAGGTAATCATGTTGTCAATGCTCAATGTGTCTTCCTCCTCTCCTTAAATTTTCTTTTATAATTACTCATTGAGTTAGATCCCGAACCCTAATCTCCTAGGTGTTGAATGCCTAGGATCAAATCCTGTCTTACTTGAGATCAATAGTAGAGATTAGATCTAATTCACTAATGTGAATAATTCACTTTTCCTTACAAAACCTTAGCCCACTAGCCAACATTCATTAATAAATTAATCAATGTGCTTTTCCTAAGTTAGATTTAGGAGATAATCATAAAAGTCACTTAATAAATCAAGCAAGTACCTAGAGAGACTTTGGATAACCTTTACATGCTTGACACCTAAACTATTCAAAAGCACCTATCCAAGCTATAACCATGAATATTATTTGTGCATTTTGTTAGTTTCTGGATATGGTAGTAGCGGACAGTGTTCTTTCTAGTCTCAGAGTGTGTATAAGAGGCTAAGGAACACAAGATCTCTAAAACCTAGAAAAGGTTTCACAAGATAAGACTTGGAGACACCTTAATTAACTTAATTTGTTGGAAGAATCACCGCACCTCCATGGAATCCATAATTTCCACCCTCAGGATCCTAGTTACTGGTTTGGAACATCTACCAACACCTGCGGGTTTTGGTGTAACGGAAAACCTCTTCATGGTATTTAAACCCCCCCCAAACGCAACTCGGGGGAATCAAACCTGGGTCCAACCTCTAATACCAATGTTAGGATATTCCGACACATAGGAAATAGTTAAGTATAACTTGGTCTAGAGTAGAGTTACGTAAAGTGTGTTTCTTTACTATGTACTTTTGTAACTTACAATCCGACGGTCACGATATGTAGTGATCTGACGATTCATTTTCTCCTCGGTATTACCGACACTTGATTAGTGGCTTAACACCCGATTGGTCCATGATCTCTATTTAAAGAGCATGAAGGGTCATTTGTAGGGTAACCGTTCATGAGAGAAGCTTATGTAAATCTTCATTCTTTTATTAATAAATTGCCTGAAGTGGCTTCGTTGGCTCAGGCCGTAGACTGTTTCCCTCTTTGAGGGTTTTAACCACGTCAACAATAATGGTGTATTGATCTGTGATCTGTTTATGAGCAGTGTCCTTTGGTGTTCTATCTGAGGAACTTACCCTGTAAATTTCTACATGGTATTAGAACTATTTGAGGGCTGCATCCGTTGGTGATCCAAATCTAAAGCCAGTAGAACTGCGTCCGACTGTGATTTCCTAGATCTATTGTTACTGACTGCTTTCGGGGCGAGAGGACTGCTCCATTGTGTTAGGAGCATCTGTTCCAGTGAGGAACCCCTTTCGTTTGAGGTGAAAAGGTTTCCGGTAGCCCTAGCTACGTTATTTTTAAGATCTGGAGGTATATAGTGTTTATTTGGAGTTTTTAGTTATTTTCTCTCTGTTTGTTTCGGTTTATTTAGCTCTTTGTTTTTTCTACTACCTGATCTATACCTTTCATTTCTGCATATGCTTTTTGCCCCGCGACTTTGTTCGATCTGGGCAAATCAGAAACAGAAAGGAAGGATTTTTCTCATGCGTATGCTCTTTTCCGCCGTGCCTCAGTGTGATCTCGGAAAATCAGAAACATTGAGGAAAATATTTAGTTTCCGGCTAAAGCTAACCTCAAGCCGTAAGGTTTTTTTTTTTGTATGTCTGTGTTGGGTTTTGTGTTTTTTGTTTTGTAGGCAAAAAAGAGATTTCTTAAGTAAGCACGCACCCCAAAGCTTCAGTGACTAAAAAACAAAAAAACCCTTCCTCTTTTCAACAAATTACTAACCTTTTAATCTAGCTGACTTGGTCCAAAGCTACTTTATGAGAATAGAGGTCTTGAGTTCAAGTCTTTCTTTTTGTTGAGCTAATTAGATTAAGTTTGGAAAGGGGGTGGATTTTTTTTTTAAATATAACATTATTATTCATTTCCGCACATTCCCGCACTTCGTCGGCATCTTCAACAACTTTTATTCAAAAAGCCATAACTTCTTCATCCGGAAGTCGTTTTCAGAACCGTTTTTTTTAATCAGCTTAATTTTTCAAGATATTTCCATTGGAACACTTAGTTTTAGCATCTATAACTTCAGTTTCTGTTAAAATGGAAAGTCCATGCCAAGTTATTCTTGACAGCACCAACTACTTCCAATGGTGGTCCTACATTGTGGATTTACTTAGAAGTAAAGGTCTTTACAGAATAGCCTCAGGCCAAGAAACCAAACCGAAAGATGAAGATAAGGCAGCCAAATGGGAAAATAGGCAAGATCAAGCACGTGGGTTGATAGGGATGTTTATATCTCTAGACCTTAGATTCCATATCGCAGAACTTGATACTCCTAATGAAGCAATGAAACGGATCACTAAAGTTTTTGGAATTAAAAATGAACTTAGAGCCCATCAACTCGAAAATGAGTTGCTTACATTGGCCCCAATAATTTTTCTTCCATTGAAGATTTTTTGTCCAAGTTCAAGACCCTTAGACTTCTCTTGGAAAGTGTTAAGGTTAAGAAAGAAGATGGTAACCTTATCTATTCCATTCTTACTAAGTTGGGACCAGCCTACTCTATGTTTGTTTCCACCTTCCATTCTATAAGAGAAGCCTTCATTTCTCAAGGAAACGACTACAAGTTCCCTTCCTTTGATGCCTTTTGTGATTCTTTAATAAGAGAACAAGAAAAACTCTTACATCTTGGTCTTCTTAATCTTGGAAACTCTTTTAAGAAAACCTTAGCCACCCAGCAGCAACCAAATTCAAAGAATCCTAAGAAGTCGTATCCTAAAAAGAATGATCCTAAACCAAACAAGGGTCCTAAGCCATTTCAGTCTCAAAATGAAGAATCATTTCAACAAAATGATAAGGCAAATAAAAACAAAGGGAAGAAGACTAATAGACATTGTCACTTTTGTAATCAAGATGGCCACTTAGAATCCAAATGCTTTAAGAAGATGGAAGTCTTGGAAGCAGCAATGAAGAAGAATAACATCCATTTGGAGCACTCAACAATTTCAACTTCATCTTCAGGAATAACACTTTTTGCATGTGGTTGTCAAGCATCTCGGTTTGGATATGCACTAAATGTATCTTCTTCTTCTCATTCTCATGAGTGGCTCATTCATTCTGGAGCTTCTTATCACATGGCCAAAAACGAAGCCATGTTTTCTTCTTTAAATGATTGTAACAGCAAAAATATATATGTTGGTGATGATAGATCTCTTAGTGTTGTAGGGATTGGAACTGTTCATATAGACAATGGTCAATTCAATGATGTATTATGTGTTCCAACCTTATCCTGCAACCTTCTATCTATATATCAGATAACTCATTCAGGTGAAAGTAAAATCGTTAATTTTCACCTCACGATGTTGTAATTAAGGACCTAAGATATCCTAGATAAATTTTAGCTACTAGCATTGCTGAAGATTCTATAAGGTTGTATAAGTTTAACAACTTTGGGTCATCAAATCTTCCCTCAGTATTTGTTGCTCATAATGATGAAGTGAGCAAACTTTGGCATGAGCAATTTGGTCA
>APFE031673179.1:1264-13115 GCA_000404065.3 Pinus taeda | reverse complement strand
AAAGAAAAACTTGAATCATATACTGCTTTAGAGAAAGGAAAGAAAGTTTCTTTTGGAAATGATACCCCTGCAGCCATAAAAGGAAAAGGCATTGCTTAGTTGAAAGAGAAGGTCAAAGCTCGAAATGTTTTGTATGTTGATGGCTTGAAGTATAATTAATCGAGTGTCAGTCAGATGTGCAATAATGGAACTGAGGTAATATTTCGATCAGATGGGTGTAGTGTTCGTGATCTTGATACATGAAGAACAATGATCAAAGGCAGAAGAACTCCAAATAATTTATACATATTTGAAGAAGGACAACAACAATGATATTTGAGCAAGGATGATGAACACTGGTTATGGCACCGAAGGTTGGGGCATCTAAGCTTCTCTCAAATAAGGAAAGCATGCAAGTACCAAGCAGTTCGTGGTCTTCGAGATATCAAAATTCCTGACAACACTATATGCAAATCATGTCAGTTTGGTAAACAAACCAGAACTAATTTCCCTGAGAAGGAAGGTTCAGCTAGCAGGCCTCTTGAGCTAGTCCATATAGATGTATGTGGACCATTTAGGACAACGTCACCTCGGGGAGAAGAATACTTTATATTATTCATTGACGACTTCTCCAGGATGTTTTGGTTAGGACTTATGAAGCACAAAGACGAAGCATTCGAAAAATTCAAATATTTCAAAGCCTTGGCTGAAAACGAATCAGATCACAAAATTAAGTGCCTCAGTTCTGACAGAGGTTGGGAGTTTACCTCAAATGAATTTTTCGATTTCTGTGAAGAACATGGAATAAGAAGGGAATTCTCTATAGCTATAACTCCTCAACAAAATGGAGTAGTGGAAAGGATGAATAGAACCGTTCAACAAATGGCTCATGCTATGCTTGATGAGTCTGGAACTCCCGCAACCTTCTGGAGTGAAGCTGCATTTGTTGTGGTTGTTATTCTCAACAAAACAAATGTCCGAGTGAACAGCACTCAATCTCCTCATGAGCTCTAGTATGGCGAGACTCCTTCGATAAAGCATTTCAAAATTTTTGGAAGCAAATGCTATATTAAGAATAATGATGAACAGCTTGGCAAACTTGAACCTAGAGCAGATGAAGGCATTCTCCTTGGTTATTCTCCACACAACAAAGCATATAAGTGTTACAATAAAAGACTTGGAAGAATTTTTGATAGCATTGATGTAGTGGTTGATGAAAAAGGATACATTCCTAGGCAAGTAAATTATCAAAACATCGAAGAGGATGAAGACTACACTCAAAATCAGACTGATGATGAAGAAGAAACCCATGAGGAGCTAGAGGAAAAGATAAGGATAGAAGAAAAGACTCCTTCTAGGTATGTTCAAAAGAATCATCCAGAATCACAAATTTTGGGGCAAAAGGAGGTTGGCATTCAAACAAGAAGAACAATTGCAGAAGCTTCAAGCTATTTGGCATTACTCTCCTCCATTGAACCAAAAAATGTAAGAGAATCTTGCAAAGACGAATGCTGGGTCAAGGCAATGGATGAAGAACTTGAACAAATCTAAAAGAACAACACTTGGGAGTTGGTTCGTAGACCAAAAGATAAGAATGTCACAGGAAAAAAATGGATCTTCAAGAACAAGTTGAATGAAAATGGGGAAGTTATTAGAAACAAGGCCAGACTTGTTTGTAAAGGGTATGCTCAACAAGAAGGAATAGACTTTGAAGAAACTTTTTCTCCTGTTGCTAGACTTGAGGCCATCCGGATGTTCCTTGCTCTCTCAAGCTTTCAGAAGTTCAAAGTATTTCAAATGGACGTGAAATCAGCTTTTCTGAATGCAGACTTAGAAGAAGAAGTGTACATTGAGAAACCAGATGGGTTCATTCTTGGGAATGATCCAAATCATGTATGCAGATTAAAAAAGGCTCTCTATGGTCTTAAACAGGCTCCAAGGGCTTGGTACTATTGTTTGGACAAATATCTTCATCAACAAGGATTTTCAAAAGGATCAGCAGATAGCAATATTTATATAAAAATTGAAAATGACAAATTGCTAATACTTGTTGTGTATGTAGATGATACTATCTTTGGCAGCAATGAAGAAGCTATGAGTCAAAGCTTTGCCTTGGTGATGCAGAAAGAATTCGAAATGTCTTTTTCTTGGAGAAATAACATACTTTCTTGGATTGCAAATCCAACAAAATGAAGGCGGTATTTTCTTGTCTCAAACCAAGTACCTCAAGTAGATTCTGAAGAAGTATGGCATGGAAGATTCAAAACCAGTATGTACCCCTATGGTTACAGGATGCAGTCTCAGTGCAAATGATGAATCAACAGCACTGCATCAACCAACCTATAGATCCATGATTGGAAGTCTACTTTATTTGACAGGTACCTGACCAGACATCATGCGTGTAGTGGGAATAGTTGGAAGATTTCAGGAAAATCCTAAGGAAACTCATCTTCAGGCAGTAAAGAGAATTTTCAAGTATCTTCAAGGAACTCAAAACTATGGCTTATGGTATCCTAGAGATATAGACCTCACTCTTCATGCTTATACAGATGCAGATTGGTCTGGAAGCGTGGATGACAGAAAGAGCACAAGTGGTGGTGCATTCTTTATGGGTTCCAAATTAGTATCTTGGTTCAGCAAGAAACAGATTTCGATTGCTTTATCTACAACTGAAGAGGAATATGTGGCGGCTACATCTTGCTGCACTCAACTCCTTTGGATGATGCAAACCTTGCAGGATTTTCAGATCACTTGTACTACACCTATCTCCATCTTATGTGATAATACAAGTGCACCTAGAATTTCAGAGAACCCAGTCATGCATTCAAATACCAAGCACATACCGATCAAGTATCACTTTCTCCGGGAACAAGTGTTGGAACAAAAGGTTAAATTGTAGTATGTTCCTTCTAAGGAACAAGTTGCTGATATTCTTACCAAACCACTACCCAGGGAAACTTTTGAATATCTCAGATAGAAGCTGGGAGTAGTTGATGCATCATCCTACTGTTAAATCTTGTCAGTTTCAGAGAAAAATGGGTGTATGCGTGTTGCCTGAGGAGGATCTGCATACATACGCCGGTTTTTGTAGAGAGTTGCGTATATGGAGGCTTGATGGATATCAAAAGGGACAGGCTCTGGTTGAAGATAGTCTGATATGGGTCTGACAGAGACCATCTGGCACAAGTTCAGGGGGAGCAGATAAACTTCTAATGCTGCATTGTTGGCATTATCTTAGAAGCTTTTGGTTCTAGTTCACAGCTGTTGTTGGTTTCAGGTGGAACGAAGACAGAGAAAGAATAGAAGGAAATCAGGGTTGCTGATCTGAATAGTTATTTTCAGATGCTGCTACTATTAGTTATTGGTGACTTTCATAAGTCTGGCTCTAGATATTTCGTCTCTATGTCATGTATCTCTTTTATGGTGTCAAGTTCATGTAAAGGCCTATCCTGGTTTCCCCACTATGCCTAGGATAAAGATGTAATGTTCTTGTTTATCATGTGTAAAATTTTGATGTATCCCCACTTGGTTGGGAAATGGATGTATGTATGAGTCCTTGGTGATAGGAAGGACATTTATGATAGATTCATGTTCTTCTTGTAAAACATCTTTTTGCAGAGCTTGCTTATAGTCAGGGGGAGCATGAACAACACACTTCAGCAGAGCAGAGACTTCAGCATGTACTCAGAGGTAGCATGGATAGAGTGGTACACCTTGTCATATACAAAGGGGGAGCTCATTTAGAGATTTCAGCAAGTACTCAGGGGGAGTATGGGCAGCAGAATGTTTCTCTAGGAAAGAGATTATCTTGGTTTGCCCTTTGCCCTTGATGTCCAAAAGGGGAGAGTGATTGGTTGTTTGTGCCGATCAGTCCAAATGGGGTAGACGTTGGCATTATGATAAGACAATATGTATGTACCTCGATGGTCAAACCACTTCATCTCAGATGTAATTATAGTGCAGAAAATAGTTCACTGGAATTTTTAATGCAGAGAAAACTTTTATTTTCATGTAGAATAAAGTTGAGACGGAATTTTAATGTAGACAAAGAGTTTATTTCATGTGGAGAAAAGTTCACGGAATTTTAGGAGAGCAAAAGTTTATTTCATGTGGAGAAAAGTTGACACACTTTCATAGGTCTGTTCATGGTATGGATTTTAAGTCACCGACTGTTTTTGATGCCTCATGGTTTTTTGGATCCGTGCATGCATCTAGAAGGTTGATACCAGTATTGGGTTCATGGTATTGTGTTATTGATGGTTTTTGGACCGTGGTATTGTGAATATATGGCCCTAAGACTATATAACGAGGAAGGAGATATTTGGAAAGCATCATTGAATGATTATTATGAATATCTGATAAAAGTGCTAGATATGGAATACTGTGATTTGGGTTATGTGCAGATCTGGATCTGAATAAAGAAGGAATCTGAGTCGCAGAGAGAAGGCATAAAGCTTCTATTGATTGGGTCCATAATCTTTAAGCATTGAATGAGAGTTATCTTTTTTTCCTGGTTAGATTTGGTGTGTGGTTACAGTTATTGTGATTTGGATACAACTGTCAGAGAAGTGTCTACTTGATTCAGTGCTAATTGGTGAAAAGGAGATTGTTTGATGCAGAAATCTTGATGATTGATTGATGTTCATGGATCCAGTCTGAAAATTTATGAAACGTGGTCCCTGGAAGAAAGAGAAGGTTGTAGCCTTCTGTAGGCCAGCTCCTACGTACTAGTATCTTGGCTAGTGCAAGAGCTAAAGGGGTTGTAGCTCCCTTCTAGGAGAAGCTGGAAAATGAGAGAGGGTTGTAGCTCTCTGCAGGTTGCAGCCTGCATACTGGTAAAGGACTGCACCAGTACAATTGTAAAAAGAAGTTTCTAATTAAAGAGAAGATAGAGACGAATTGCAGTAGGTAATTTTCACCCACATTGGGTTTCCACCTTATATCTTGTATTCTTGTGTGTGATTGTCTTCTGCTCTATTTTACTATTTCTGGTTATTGGTTATTTGATACACAACATGGAAAATTTTTGAGGCTAATGTTCGCCCAGTGGGCTAATTTTCCATGATTTTTCCACAAAAGGATTCGCCAATTTCCAATTTTTATAAAAGACGATTCGCCCAAATTTTAGAATACAAAATTATTTTACCTTAAAAATCGCCAACATTATATAGAGACTATATATAAAATCATTATAAATTTGAATAATTTTACAAATATATCAATAAACATTTTTAGTTTGCATATTAGGGATTAGTGAGATTTGCCAATGTTTTTAAACTTCAAGAAATTTTTCCATCCTTAAAATTTTCCTTAAAATTTTCCTTGATACACAGATTAACAATCAACATCTGAAAGATAAAGTAAATTATAAGTTTGCATAGTATACGCAGGTTTCCTTCTACATAGTGGCGGGTTTAGTTAACTGAAGTAGCGTATATCATTTGGATTTGAAAAAGGAATATTTGAATTGATAATACTGATTCACCCCCCCTCTCAGTATTATTTCCAACATAGAGCACCCAGATCAACAATGGAGATGTGATATCACCCAAAGGGCAGACTCGATTTAAAAGAAAGCCATGTTTAAGGACTTTTTAAAGTCCGAAAAAGCAGAAATGAGCTAGTCTTTTGCTATATGCAAAGTTTTTCTCTGTTTAAAAGAAAAACAGTAGTTCTAAATATTTAAAGGGAGACAGAGACCAGAAAGGAAATAACAAAGGTTGGAAGGGGAATTTAAAGGGCCAAAACACGTGCAGTTCATCCCAAACTAACAAAGCAGTCATGGAGCAGACAATGTAGCTAGCCCAAAACAAAAATATCATGGAGCAGCACAGTGCATCAAAATCCCAACGCAACTCATCAAAACAAACATTATGGGGCATCTTTGGCATGAGAGAGCTCCCAAACATCACATCAAACTACCTAAACGTGGTTATTCCTCTGTCAGAAGGAGAAAACACCCGAGCCATGCTTTCCTATTTAGAGAATCAAATGAATGGATGGAGAATACTGACCATACCAGTATATGCATATATATAAACACATATGAATGGCTAGCTACAGGCAGCAAATGATAATACTGACTGTACTGGTAGATGCATATTAATAACACACATGAATGGCTAGCTATAAGCAGAAAGAAGCTTGCAAATCTAATTTATCAACGCAGAGATAATATGATAGTTATTTGGCATTAGATACAGAAGAAACATGAATAAACTATCCAAGTGCAAGCTTAGAACATAAGATAAATGGACATTGAACATATAACAGCAAAATATTCTTATATTTCTAATGAATGTAGATGAGAACCTTGAGTAGCAAAGTCTCAATAGTCTTCAGAAGTTGAACCCTTGTTACACCTAGTTTTCAGCCTTTTATAGGCCTTTTACAATGCTCCTGAGCTCTCAAAGGCTCAGAGCCTTAATCTGTTTGATTCCCTCAATAGGCAAGCATGGCTCGGAGGTTTTCTCCTTCCGATAGAGGAATAACCACCTTCAGGTAGTTTGATGCGCTGTATGGGAGCTCTCTTGTGCCAAAGATGCCCCATAATGTTTGTTTTGATGAGTTGCGCTCGGCTATTGATGCGTTGTGTTGCTCCATGATATTTTTGTTTCGGGCTAGCTGCGTTTTCTGCTTCATGACTGCTTTGTCAGTTTGGGATGAGTTGTGCATGCTGTGGCCTTTTCAATTCCCCTTCCGGCCTTTGTTATTTCCTTTCCGGTCTCTATCTCCCTTTAAATATTTAGAACTATTGTTTTCTATTAAACATAGAAAAACACTGGATATAGAAAAAACCCGCCCATTTCTTCTTTTTCGGACTTTAAAAAGTCCTTAAACATGGCTTTCTTTACTATTGGGTCCGCCCTTTGGGTGATATCACATCTCCACCTTTGATCTGGGTGCTCTAGATCCAACGGTTGTGATCCGTTTCGGGCAGCTCTTCTGCATTGGAGTTAACCTCCTAATGATGTTGGTTTTCTCTCTCCTCACCCTAGACACATGGCAGCCGATGTATGGCATCATGTAGAGCCCGGCCAAAACCATTTACCGCCCACAGCCCACCTAAAATCCTGCTTGTTTCGCAATTTCTTGTGTGTTTCAAAAATGCATCAAAACATTGAAAATCATTAAAAAATGGTTATGGTAGACTTCAAATATTATATTTTTCACTTCCCGGACCGTTTCGAGTCTGGGCTTCATCGCAATCGGTGGTAGCCAAGGCTCCCTTTGTATCTCATTATATAATGAAATACATGAAAAATGCACTGATAATGGCTTTGGCATGGACCTGAAATCTTATGAAATATCATTTATAATGTTGTCGGATCCGCTGATCGGGTCGAACATATATATATGTAAAGACTTTGCCCCTTAAGTTTTCTCTTATTGCGATTCGCCAATGTAACGTGGGTCGTCGATCTGTGCACATGATCGATGGTCCATGTTTAATCGCCAATCGCAATCGCTCATTCCATATTGTAATTGCTGATAGCTCTCGCCGATGTGACCCGCCGATCCGATCATCGGAGATCGTTGATCAGCGGTGTCTTGTGTCGATTGCCACTGCCTATCGATTAGATCCGCCGATTGCAATTTGCCTCTTAGATCTGGGCTGTTGATCGGCCAGATCTAATGGCTACTGTGCCTTCTCAGTTTTAAGCCTGTAATAATGGTTTTTCACTGTTTTTCTTTGGTTTTTTTCCTCCCTATAGTGATTTTCCACCCTTCCAAGGGCTCTTGGCATGCGATTGTTGGGATTTTTAAATGATCTTAAGCAATATTTAAAGACTTTGGGGCATATTTGGATCCTTTGGCATGATTTTAAGCAAATTTTGAAGCCTTTAGTAGTGTTCTGGATACATTTTTGGGCCAAATGCTTCCAAGGCTAACAAGTCATATATTTGGTTCCTTGCTAATATTTCGTGAGCTGTAGCATTTGGATCCCCATTGGCAGAGATTCTGGGTGGTAGTAGTGGCTCCGCAATGAATAGAGGGTGGTAGCTTAGGCTCCCTTTCGATGCCAAATTATTCTTCTTTTAGATTCAATAATGCTCAACATATGAGCAAGGACAATCAAGAGATAAGCAGGAATAAGAAAGAGATGAATCAAGATGAATAATGATGATACGTGATGATGAGATGCTTGAGATTGGATATGATCTGATGACAGGATACACATGACATGTTAATCAATGGTCAGATATTGACAAGTATGCAACTATGGTAAAATTCCACATTGGACAACTCATTTTAAGGAGAATATTATTTCATTTAATTCCTCTTTTTGAGAAGACCAAAATCAACCTAAAGATCATCTAATTTGGATAACGGAAAGTGTATTTTGAATTAGAATCCCACATGCGCATATTTGATCAGGTCGGCTCTAAAGAAAAATGGACACCCTTGGAAGGCTATAAATACAAGTGACCGCTACCTCATTTGGACATCATCATGAGACATTCTTCTCTTCTCCTTTTTTTTGCTCGCACAAGTTTAATGCAAATACGTGGAGGAATATGTTCACTCAAAGATGAAATTACAGGATCTGAAGCTGGCATCTTTGTTTTAGGGTTTTGGGCCATAGTCGCAGGCACAACATAGGAATATCACAACTACAGTCACTCACTAGCTGGCTCATCTGTGTGACTGAATTATCTCAGTTGCATGCACAACACATCCTCCATGTGACTAGCATCTAGGTTTTTAGAATCACAGTTGCTGGATTATAGGCTCAAGGGAGCGACTGGAACCTCCCATTCGCACGCATGGCTATTCCTCCATGCGTTCGAGACCTAAATGTTGATTTTACAGTTATCTTAAGTTTTCACTTGTTGACCGTAGTGTTGATCTAGGTGGATATTGGTGGCCACCCACCAATTCCACTTGGACCCCCACCATTACTTCTTTCAATTTTTCAGTTTCCTTAATTGTAGCACAATTTACTATTTTTAGTAGTTTTTTCAGAGAGATCTTTCCAACGGGTTATCGTGTGCGTCAAACAAAGATAATATGACCAAGTCACAATTCCGGGAAGTTGGTTGTCCAACTCACCACAATGGGGCCCATAAACTTTTGGTGTTACATCTCCTCAGGTTAGGGTTTTGGTTTTTTAGGGTTTGCTCTTATTGTTCAATAATAAAAAGGCCCTTGAGCCTCATTGTAAGGCAATTCAGATGCATGTAGCCACCACATTTCTTCTCAAAGATAAGCTACCATCACCGTAGCTGGTTTATTTCCATTCTTGTTTGTAAGCATATTTTAGTATTTTACATTAATGAAATGAAGTATTATTTCCACTACATCTTTATGTTTATGCTTATCTTTGTAATTTGTTCTGTTCCTGTTTAAATTCGAATCGTAGGTATCAGAACGGTTTGCTTTTTTTTTCTCTGTTTTTCTTTGCATGTCCCCAATGAGGTCGAGATATAAGGAGTTAGGGCTTGAACTAGTCGAACCGTTGCAAGACCAACCTCACAAATCCCAATGGCCTCCCATGGTGGATGAAAAGAAAGACGAGAGAGCAGGAGATCCTATCAAAATCTTGCTCGAAGAAGCCCTCAAGAGACAAAGCAACACAATTATGGACATCTTTGCCCAAATCCTTCAGCGGCTACCTAGGGGTGGCGCATCAGATTCCAACAACTACTTTGGAAACGCCACACTGTTTAAGGTACAAGTTAATTTTGAAATCCCAATATTCGAGGGTTAGATAGATGCAGATGTCGTCGATAAATGGTTAAATCTACTAGAGGGTTATTTTTCTATTCATTATTTTTCCAGTCAGGAAAAGATTATTTTTTCTCTTCTCAAAGCAGCGCCCCACGTCAAGGATTGGTGGGAAACCTACTACAAGCAGAAGGATGAAAGTACAGGCTCACTATTTTCAGCCGCACCCACTTGGAATTCATTCTGGGATGCCATCAAGGAGTAGTACTACCATATCAGAAGCTATGAGGATCAATACATAAAGTGGACCACACTATGGCAGGGAAGGGACCAATGCGTGCCAGAGTTTACCAATATTTTCCATACCCTTTGCACAAAGTTGGGTATCAAGGATATAGAGCAGCATTTGGTACTCAGATACCGTGGCTGCTTACACAAGTACACCTAGGAAGAAATATAATTCCTGAACATCTCCTCGCTTGGCACAACATATCGATATGGCATCAAGGTCGAGAAAAAGTTTAAAAAGAAGAAGCGAGACTTTGGATCTACGAATCCGAAGCAAGGGAAAGGTGCCCCCAAACCACAAAACAAAGGGCAAAGCCAAGGCAGGACTGCCCAAGACAACTCACCAAAGCTACAAGTAAAGAACATCGTCGTGAAGCCGAAAAAGGACACGGGAAAGTGGTGTGAGTTCCATAAGAGCTCAACTCACAACACAAGTGAGTGTCAGGCCAAGCAATCACTGGGGGCTGAGCTAAAGGTTTCAGAATCAGATGCATGTTCTGACTCTGAGTCAGAACCCGACAAAGGGAATGAAAAAGGGAAGTAGATTATCGATGTAGAGCCCAACACCATTATTGCCACCGCAAAGATCCAGAAGGAGGAACCTGAAGATCCGGAGGAGGAGGAGTGTCTCTTCCACTCCCAGATGTGGGTAAAGGGCTCCTTGCTACAATTCATTGTCAACAGTGGGAGCCAAAATAACCTCATTTCGGTAGAGGTTGTGAAGCGGCTAGGCTTACTAAGCACAACACATCAACAACTGTACACCATCGAGTGGCTTCACCAAGGATGAGATCTTCACATGAGCTAGCAGTGTTGCCTTCCATACAACATCAAGCCCTTCACAAATGAGGTATTGTGTATCATTTCTCCCCTTGAAGTTTGTGATGTATTATTAGGCCAACCATACTTATGGAAGTGACATGTTGTGTATGAATCAAGGCCCCATGCTGTTATTGTTACTTTGGGAAATAAGTTGTATAGGATACCAGAGGTAGCACTGCCTATCGCCATCTCTTTGGTTACTGCAAAACAATCCAGTAAGCTCATTTCTAAAACTAGGAAATTTGTTTTCCTGATGATACACCCTCAAGGAAAGAAGAAGATGGTGGCCATGACCTCCAAATAGGGCCCCTCTGCATGACAACTACAGATGGACAAGGTCATGGAGGAGTACGAGGAAATATTCACCTCCCCTGCAGGCATTCCTCAGCACTGTCGAGTCAAGCACTCCATCGATCTGACCCTAGGTGTGCCACTGCCCAATGGACCAATCTATCGGCACTCTGTTCTAGAGAACAATGAAATAAAGAGACAATTTCAGGAGCTGCTGCAAAAAGGTCATATCCGTCTGAGTTCATTGCCCTGTGGGAGCCCAATCATGTTGTTACAAAAGAAGGATAGGACTTGGAGACTCTGTATTCACCAACTCATTTGTAGTGGTATAATTGGATGACATCCTAATCTTCAACCAGAGTTGGGAAGAGCACCTCCATCACATCTGACAGGTTCTCCAAACACTGCGGCAACACAAGTTATGTGCCAATTTGGAGAAATGCCCCAGTTTTAGTATCTAGGATACATTATTGATGAATACGGGGTGCATGTGGATCCAACCAAGATCTAAGTCATTTGGGATTGGCCATCTCCAACCACTCTGATAGAGCTTCGCAGCTTTCTAGGTCTTCCCAACTTCTACCACAAGTTCATGTTGGGATTTTCTCATATCACTTGGCCCTTGAGTCAAGTCACCAAGGGAGGAGCGAAAAAAAAATTATTTTGGTATAAATCTCAACAGAAGGCATTCATAGAGTTGAAAGATTTCCTCTGCTCGACACCAGTTCTCACATTACCATACTTGCAACAACCATTTGAGGCCAAGACAGATGCCTCTGACTATGCTATTGGGGAAATCCTT
>APFE031673173.1:239003-261894 GCA_000404065.3 Pinus taeda | reverse complement strand
AGTGAAGCGAGTTTTTAGGTATTTGCGTGGCACTAGTGATTATGGTTTGTGCTACCAAGGAAGACCAGGATTGGACAGTGTTGGATATTCGTGGCTTTGTTGATGCAGACTGGGCTGGAGATCTGGATCAGAGAAGATCTACAAGTGGGTATGTGTTTAACCTATTTGGAGGTGCAGTTAATTGGATGAGTAAGAAACAATCTGTAGTGGCACTATCAACTACAGAGGCAGAATACATGGCAGCCACTCATGCAAGCAAGGAAGCAGTTGGTTGCAGAGATTGTGTTCAAGTATGGGGTTAGTACAGGGAGCTATAAGGATAGACTGTGACAGCCCAAAGTGTAATTTTCTTGGCAAAGAACCCTGCATATCATTCAAAGACAAAGCACATTGATGTTCAGTATCACTTTGTGAGGGATATGATAGAAGGCAAAAAGGTGTTGCTAGTAAAGGTGGACTCTTTGAAGAATAGTGTATATGCATTGACAAAATCTGTGATCTTTGAGAAGTTATCTTGGTGTAGAGAAAAAATGGGCATTACAAGGCTGGATAAATGACTAAGCTCTCTTGTGTCCCCGTTTGGAAATAAAACAACAAGTGGGAGAATGTTGGGTTGTGTTATATTCTTTCCATGACTAGCCCACGTAGTTAACCGGGGGGTTAGAGGGGGGCAAAGCCCCCCTTTTGTTGCGCAGATTACATAGCGGGGGGGTCATAGTGGGTTTGAGGGGTGCAGGTAACCCCCCTCTATGGGGTTCAAGCAACACCCCAGAAAATTTTGTTTTTTGGACCCTATATTAGGTTCGGCGGACCTACCTATGGTTTTGTGCATGTTTTTCGCACATGGTTTTGGACGCGATGGTTTTCTGTCCATGGTATTGGATGCTTTGGCATGTATAAATATTTATTGTAACATTGAAAGGAGCATCATGAAAAATCAAGCTGGTAGTCTTGGTTTTGGGATCCAGGGGAAAATCTCTGTGTATATGTGTTTTATGTGTTATGCTCTCGCATTGTTTATTTTCTGTATTTTAGAATTTGTATGCAGGTAATTTCTGTACATGGTTAAAACCTACAAAATGCCATTATGAATTCTTGGTCATGCCATTTGGTCTCTGTAATGCCCCATCCACTTTTCAAAGCCTCATGAATCACCTGTTGAAACCATATCTCTGAAAATTTGTCCTTGTTTTCTTTGATGACATTCTCATCTACAGCCTCACTTGGGAAAAACATCTTCAGCATGTAGACCTGCTCTTGCAACTACTCCGTAATCATAA
Organism: Pinus taeda; assembly: GCA_000404065.3. Classification (NCBI taxonomy): domain Eukaryota; kingdom Viridiplantae; phylum Streptophyta; class Pinopsida; order Pinales; family Pinaceae; genus Pinus; species Pinus taeda. The sequence continues at coordinate 260,614 of APFE031673173.1, read as the reverse complement.
ATTATTTGTCAAATTATCCAAGTGCTAATTTGGCATGGAAGAAGTCGAGTATTTGGACCACATTGTGGGTCGTGAAGGTGTCCGGGTGGATCCCAAAAAGATACAGGCAATGCAATATTGGCCCCAACCAAAAACCTTGAAGAGTTTGAGGGGATTCTTGGGTCTCATCGGCTACTATCGCAAATTTATTCGCAATTATGGTTGCATTTCTAGACCCCTCACTAACCTTCTCAAGAAAAATTCATTCCTCTAGACTGATGCAGCATAACAGGCATTTATGGCTCTCAAACAGGCCATGTGTTCCACTCCCGTATTGGCACTACCCGAATTCACCAAATCTTTTGTGATTGAATGCAATGCTTCAGGTACTAGTATTGGTGTTGACTTAATGCAGGAAGGTAGACCCTTGGCTTTCACTAGCCAACGACTAAGTGGGAAACATCTGGGACAATCTACCTATGAGAAGGAGATGATGGCCATCTTACATGTAGTAGATACCTGGTGACCATACTTATTGGGGCGGCATTTCCAAATCTGCACAGACCGTCAAAGCCTCAAATATTTTTTTGAGAAACATCTATCCTCGCCCTAGCAAAATAAATGGTTGGCCAAAATGCTGGGATATAATTATGAGATAATTTACAAGAAAGGGTGTGACAATGTAGTAGGGGATGTTGGAAATAATACTGAGATGGGGGGTGAATCAGTATTATCAAGTCAAATATTCCTTTTTTCAAACTAGATGATATACACTACTTTAGTTAGTTAAACCCGTGTATATACGCAACTATGTAGAAGGAAACTCGCGTATACAAAACAGACTCTTAATTTACTTAATCTTTCTGATGATGAATGTTAATCTATGATGCAGAATCAGATAACCAGTAACCAGAGACAGTAAAGCAGAGCAGAAAGACAATCACACACAAGAACACAAGATATAAGGTGGAAACCCAATGTGGGTGAAAACCACCTGCTGCAATTCGTCTCTATCTTCTTTTAAATTAGAAACATCTTTTACAACGTACTGGTTCAGTCCTTTACCAGTACGCAGGCTACAACCTGTAGAGAGCTACAACCCTCTCTCGTTCTCCATCTTCTCCTGGAAGGGAGCTACAACCCCCTTAGCTCTTGCACTAGCCAAGATACTAGTACATAGGTGCTAGCCTACAGAAGGCTGCAACCTTCTCTTTCTTCCAGGGACCACGTTTCATAAATTTTCAGACTGGGTCTATGAACATCAATCAATCATCAAGAATCAACCAATCTCCATTTCACCAATTAGTTCTAAATCAAGTAGATACTTCTCTGACAGCTGTACCCAAAACACAGTACCAGAAACCACACACCAAAATCTGAACCCAGAACACTGCAGCAATAAACAGAAGCAGCAAGATCACAACTCAAAAAAAAAATGCTACTTTAACAGCCTGAAACCTGCGTGCATACGCTTCTGTGTATGGAACAACCTGCGTATATGCTTCTTCACTTTACTGAACCTGCGTGTATACGTGCCTTCGCTTCACTGAACCTGCGTACAGATCTATAAAGGATAATTCACTATTTCAGATATTCAATCACTAATTAACCCAGATTACCAAACTTATAGATCAAGCAAGCGCCACATCTAGCAGATCAAAATCATACTAAGATACTATCAATCAAGCTTAAAGATTATGACCCATCATTAGAACTTATCCTTCTTTTTGCGCTAAGGTTCCTCCTTCATTCAGATCCATATCTGCATCATAACCCAATTACCAATGTACCAGATCTAGCACTTTTTCAGATATTCAATGATAATCCAGATGACTTTGCCACAAGATCCCTTTCCTCTTTTATAGTCTTAGGCCTTCCACAATACCACGGTCCAAAACCATATCATTTCAATACCTTGAACCCAAAACTAGGGATCAACACATCTGACGAGACGTCATGGTCCAAAAACATAGATGCAAATCCCAAGGACTAACTACCATGGACCAAGAGTAAGTTCCCCAACATATACGCACTTTTGTAACGTATAACCCGCGTGTATACGCGTCTTCGTCTAGATGAACCTGCGTATATGTCTTTTTCTTCTTTCTAAGTGCCTGAACTGAGATCTGTCACTAAGGTGAGTTGCCATCAAGGACAACACCAGAGCCATAGCATCAAACCTATGCCATAATGCCAACAGCGGATGCTTTATCACACCAATTAGAGGATGAAAGCACCCTGCTATCAATCTCTCTTCCCATACTACATTAGATTCAAGAAGCTCGTAAGGAGTGGTTTTCACATCCCTCTCTCTCCCAACTCATTAATAACTTGAGAGCAAATCCTAATTCCTCAATTGGCTACTCTTGTAAGGATGAGATTCTTCGCTACAAGGATAGAGTAGTTATATTGCTGACATCCGCCCTCAAAACATGCATTTTGGTAGAGTTACACTCATCTCCCACTGCAGGCCATGCAGGCTTTCAGAAGACTTATGCTCGCACTCGTCGTTCTTTCTTTTAGACAGGCATGAAAACTGACATTCTTATTTTTGTAGCTGAATTTGATGTGTGTAAATGCCACAAAGGAGAAACGGTCAAGTCACCAAGCACCTTACAACCATTACCCATCTCGGCCTCAATCTGGATAGATATTTCTATGGATTTCATTACTGGTCTTCCGAAGTCAGGAAACGAGTCATTCATCATGGTGGTTTTGGACAAACTTTCTAAATATGCTCATTTTTTCGCTCTACCCCAACCATTTACCCCCACTTTGGTGGCTAAAACTTTCATGGACCATACCTTCCAACTGCATGGCATGCCCACTTCCATTGTGTCTGATCGTGACCCGAATTTCGCCAATAACTTTTGGCAAGAAATTTTCAAACTACAAGGCACCCAACTCCAACTAAGTACTTCTTATCATCCCCAAACTGATGGTCAAATTGAAGTAGTCAACAAATGTTTGGAGACATACCTAAGGTGCTTCACTTCAGAAAAGCAACATCAATGGGTACAGTGGCTACCTCTAGCTGAATGGTGGTATAATACTAACTATCATGCAGCCACCAAGATGACTCCATATGAAGAAGTGTATGGTCAACATCCACCTTCGCCTACTTCTTATATCCCTGGATGCTCTAAGGTGCAAGCAGTGGATCAAATCCTACATAACCGTGCAACCATGCTAGCCCGTCTCAAAGATAATCTCCATCAAGATCAGAATCAAATGAAGCAAGAAGTAGACCAACATCATTCAGAGCACACATTTCAAGAAGGGGATCAAGTATTCCTAAGGCTGCAACCATATAAGCAAACATCACTCAAAGACAAGGGCTGTCAAAAATTAGCTCTAAAATTCTACAGACCTTATCAAATACTTCAACGCATTGGAGCAATTGCCTACAAGCTAACCTTGCCACCAACTTCAAAAATCCATCCAGTCTTCCATGTATCATGCCTCAAGAAAGTGGTGGGGAACAATTGCAGAATTCAAACAATCTACCTAAATTGTATGAAGAAGGTTCACTTTGGCTCCAACTTGAACAGGTCCTCGATACACAAGAATGACATATGCGCGGCCGCACGATCAAGGAAGTCCTCGTCAAGTGGAAAGACACCTCTCCAAAAGATGTGACATGGGAACCAGCCACTATTCTTCAGCGGCTTCCGCAGCTTCAGCCTTGAGAACAAGGCTTATTTTTATGGGGGAGGGCATGTTAGGGTTCAACCCTCACCCCTTTATTTGTGTAATAGGGTTGATTCATAGTTATAGTTAGTTAAAGAGTCAATAAAGCCCGTATTAATAATTGTAAGTGGTTGACCCGAATTTAAGAAAGGGAACACAGTTAGTTCCAAACATGCCATGGTATTAGATAGATGGTATTGAGAGAACCATGGTACTGACCCATGGTATTGTATGTATGAATCCTTTATAAAGGATAAAGACTCCCCATTGAGGAATGTTGTGTCTTATTTTGTAATTGAGCTCTACTGTGCTAGAGGTTGCCCCCTCGAAGAGGTAAGTGAACATTGCTTTCATCTCTGAATAATAAAATATTTGTTGTTTTTCTCATTTTGTTATATGTTCTGGGTTGTATTTCTTGGCATATTTGGTATTCTGAAATTTTCTCACTAGTCAAGAGCATAACACTATCCTTGTGTTGCTCCTCATCATCATGCTTCACCTCACTGTGTTGCACCGTGCTGCACACACCATCACTACGCTGCATCTCATCATGCTTCACTAGTCATGGTTGTACCCATCTCTGTGCTCAATGTATATTGCAAAGTATCATCACACTACACCGTTGTCATTAAGTTGCTCTTCATTACATGTTCCCATCATCGGGTTGCACTCAATCATTATGCAACACTATACTAACATGTTGCATCAACTATTGTAGCCAACCATAATGCTTCATCAATATTATTCACCATGTGACCTTGTTTTCCCATGCATATTTGCAGCACTATGTAGCCCAGTTGTCCCATGTATCTTTGCAGCATTATGTAGCCCAGCTATCCCATCTATCTTGGCTCCATCAAGCTCCATTACCTAGTTGTCCCATTTACTAGCACTATTTTCCCTTCAACACTATTGTTCCAAGTCTGCCTTTACTGATGCTTATATTGTGACTGGTTAGGGCATCTAGCAGCCCTTACACACCCATCTATCAGTCCACAAACAGCCCTTAAGGGCTGCAACATACCTCCCCTAGCACATTGTTGTTATGGACATATTTGAGCCCTTAATTCACCTTACACAAGTCCTAACTGTGATGTTATGGCCTACGGCCTAGCACACAGTACTTCTGTAGCTTACAACCCACATATCAAGCCCAAAATAGTCCTTATCTACCTCGACCTTCAAGGAAGGTACTTCAGCCCTTTATAACAGTAATTTGGTCTTCATAAAATGACCCTAAAATAGCCCATGTTGTTTTGTCCCTCTTGTTGGTCAGGGCAACCTCTGGACTGCAGTTAGGGTCACTCTAAACCATCAGCTTGTGGCACTTGTTTGGACTGCAGCCAAGGCTTGTAGAGGCCTCCTCTAAATAGCGTTGAGGTAGCATCCTTTACAGCGTTGAGGCTTCTCCTTGAAGACTGCGTTAGGCCTCTTTCTAGGACAGCGTTAGGCCTCTTCTAGGATAGCGTTAGGCCTCTTCAAAACAAGCCTCTATACCCATGTTGTTCAGCTCTCCTTTGTTGTGGCTAAGACAGAGTTCGCTTGCCTCTAGCTTAGATCTATCTCCTTTTCTATATGACTGCATCTTCTTGGTTAGGGAAAACTACGGTTATACATCTTTTAGGACTGTGGCCAAGGCATACTCCTTTCGTCCAACATCTAGGGATTCTTCCTCCTAGATTTATCTCACACTAAAGCCCAAGACAAGTGGAGAGAAATCAAGTGAGAAGTGTGTGTGAAATGACTCTCAAATCATTTCCTTTTATACTAAAACGTTGAGCACATGTGGGATTTATTTGGTTGTTGGCTGACCTTGATGAGTTGACTTATAACACAAATAAATTCATAACTCCATGAATACTTATCGGAATCGGATGATCTTTAGATCAATCCTACACCTCTCAATGAGAGGGATCCAAGAAAAATATCAGGTGCCATAAATAAGATGACCCACATGGAGTTTGGCCCTAGTTTCCAATTTTAACACAAGCATATTTCATCCTATAGATGGCCATTCCAATTGATATTGGCAATTGTGAAGGAATTTCATGCCAAGCATATAAAATTCATCAATAACCCATTTCCACCATACTTCAACAAGCAACATAGGCTGGTATAAATCACGTCATGGCCCCCAACTCAAGACCAAGGTCGAGTTGCGCCATGATTTCTCTTCAAAAGTTGCCCAACCAACTGAATATATACATATACAAAAAAAAAAAAACTACAACCAATACAATAATCACTCAGCTACCAAAAATCTCAAGTTCGTAGGTATGTGCATGGGCTAAGTAAAAACAAAGGAAAATAGAAATGACTAGGTAGCAATAAATTTCCACATTTGGTTTTACCCACGGATGCCAAATTTGCATGCAAGCAAATAGATGTTATATCCATCATATAATTCCCATGCAAGATGGCCATGTGCACCCCTTCCCATGGCTTGGCTCATGATGTTGTAAATAGGCTTTAATAAAATTATAAGAGGTCAAATTTGTGGAAGAAGAGTCGAGAATAAACAAGATGACTGAAGGAAACAAGGCACCCAACAAACACTTCAAACTCATGCAACAAAACATTCAAAATGCAAGAGATAGTGTAGTTTCAAAGCCACAGAGCCTACCTTCTTTTCTTCCGGAGGTGGCTAGACTGATTTCTCCTTTGATGAGCTTTTCATGGCATCCGCTGCCTTCAACCACAGAATCGATACCCCAAGAGGTTGCATTTATGTGTGTGAATTCGGCCCTCAACTCACTTCTAGTTTTGGGATAAAACAAGAAAGGGTCGAACTAAACAAAGAAAATATGGCCTCTTCCCTTCACAATTGAGACCTTCCAACAAATGTGCTTATATCTAAGGCAACCACCATGAAAATGGGTATCCAATGGTGCAAGCAGAGGTGTGGTATGGGCATTACAAAACTACAACATGAAAGTGGATATCCAATGGTGCAAGCAGAGGTGTGGTATGGGCATTACAAAGCTACACCATGAAAATGGGTATCCAATGGTGCAAGCAAATGTGTGGTATGGGCATTACAAAGGTAAAGACGATGGCCAATTGCAGGCCACTCCTCCACAGCAATGGAAACCTCCAGCTCAAATAAATGCTAAATGAGGCTAGGTTCCCACCTCGTGATGTCTTTCTAAATCCTCAGTCGTTAGATCAAAATCCATGGTGGAGGATGGAGATGCACAGCACACGTATAAGGATGTCATATCCAAATTGAAAGGCACATGGCATCCTTTTCTTGAACTCCAATGTACACAACTACTTTGGGCTTTGGAGCCCTCATGCCGCAGCGCTACAACAGCGGTCTTACAAAACATCAAAGCTAAAGTCGATTTTGTAGATGGGCAAAATTTTGTTGTTCAAGTTAAATAATAAAAAGAATGAAATAGATTATATAATTAAAGAAATCAATATTTTCATAACACCCTTATGCAATGACATAAAACCTCAATACTATAAGCAGTCTAAATGGAGAAATATGCATAAGAAAATCAAAATAAAGAATAGTTTAGATGAAAACAATTCTGAAGAAAAAGCAAAGAGGCATATGAGTGTTAACTCAAATAGTTAAAAAACAAATATCCCTTCATTACCTTTGTTGGACTAACAACATTGTTCCAATATGGAAATCATAATATAAATTTGCATCCTTTTAAAATCAAAAAGTTGTAATTTTGGTAAATATCTTCACAATAAATAAGGTTATCATGGAATTTATCCTCAAATGTATTGTCCTTGTATTTTCAATGTGCTTATTAGGGAAGACCTACATTTTTCAGTTTTGGAACGCGTTGAAAATTTGATTTTAAGACTTTAATTAAGATAAAGTCAATCAATCTATGTTTATGAAAATAGAAAAAGTATTATGAAAGACATGCATTTTTCAGTTTTGGAGAAAACGCTGAAAAAGTGATTTTAGGGATTTAATTAACCTAAAATCAATCAATCTATGTTTATGAAAATAGAAAAAGTATATGTGAAAAACATTGATAAATTCTTATTGAGAACAAAATCTATACAAGATTTTGAAGATACCATTCTCCTAGAAGTTAATTTAAATAAATTTCAATTTCAAAATTAATTTGAATAAAAATATAATAAATTTTAAATGCATAATTTCAAATATGTCAAGTTACTCTTTTGTCAACCTTTTCAATTTTAGATTTTGCAAGGTTCTTATTCCTTATCGTTGTGGAAATTTGCTTCAAGCGAGTCCATGAGTGTGTGTGGAGGTGAACTTGAAGCCGAAACTTCCAATTTGTATTTATGTTTGCACATCAATGGAGTTATATACATAAGATTTGTTATCTTGATCTTCCAAACACTTGATTTGCTTGTCAAACTCAAATCACTTGATTAGAGATTGGCCTTTTTGCAAGTCCAAGTCAGGAAAAACTACAAGCAAGGGTGGTGTTGTTGCTCCCACTTTTTCTCAAGGCTCAAGGATAGGTGGTATTTCTATGTCCTCAAGTCAAGGATTCAAGAGCGAGGTTGTTTAGTGGTTGCATGTTTAGGAATGGGGCGTCTTCATCTAGTGTAGCAAGAGTGAGGTCTTCATCTAGTGGTACAATAACAAGTTCAATGAAGCTTTCTAGTGGCCTGATGGAGTATCCTAGGGTCAATTATTCTTCCTTAATGATGGGGCTGCCACATGTGTCTCAAAACCTTGATCTTATGAAAAAAGATGGTTTAGTTCACCCTAGGCTTGGTAACATGCAAATTGAGACAAGTTGGAAAGTTCAAAGTAACAAAGCCAAAATAGGTGTCCTCTCTCACTTTGATAGGTCATTCAACATTTGAGTTGCAAATACTTAGTGATGCCCTATAAGGACATGATATTTCACTTGCCCAATTGTCATACTCCAATATTGAAGGGTTCAAGATGGTCCAACAAATACAATAGTTTAGAACTTTATCTTCCTTTGGATTGAAGCTCTCTATACCATCGCATAATATTTGCAAGATGACGATTCCCAATGAAAAGTAGATAGTCCATGGTATTGTTGGGCCTCGAATATGTTCATTTTCCATCATACAATATCACCATTCATAACCTAAATTCCTATACTTTTACACTTGTTTCATACCATAATTCCACAACTTGCCGCCCATACATATCCTACGCCTCGTGGTTGATTATCATTAGTTTTATTAGCTTTTCTATGATTAGAGATGAATTTGCTATGATTTTCTAATGATGGTTTTTTCTCAGTTCATCCGCAAGATTCCATTACCAAAATTCTTCACAAGTTAATTAAACTAGTTGCTACAAGTTAAGTACAAAATAAATTCTTTTAGGTGAAAATCTAAACTTTGTGCTCAAATGAAGAAGAATCTAGATATTCCGACACACAATTTTTGTTCAGAGTACGGTATTATTTGCGGGACAATCCATTGGAGAACCAGGAATACTAACACTAAGGACTTTATACGGACGTTTGGTGTAGGGGGTGTATTTACTGGTGATATATGTCAGCAAACATATACGAGCCCCTTTCAATGAGAAGATTGTATTTTAATGAAATTTGGTTATCCACCACGTACAGCAAATGGACATCCTGCTTATCTATGTCATATAATAACTTATCCATTACTATTGATGGTCAGGATCAAGTACAGAACTTAAACCATTCGCCACAAGTTTGCTTTTGTTCAGAATGATCAATATGTGGAATCGGAACAGGTTATGCCGAGGTTCGTTGCTAGAACATCTTCCTTCAAGGAAAAAGTTCGCCAAAAATAATATATTCTGACTTAGAAGGAGAAATGCACTGGAGTACCCTCATTCAAGTAATCCAGAAACTATTTGGAAAAATGTGGAAATATGAGGAAGTTATGATCAAGGGAATTTTAAGTACATAATGAGTGCCTACGTAAGTACAAAATCATTGAACAGTTTTGGTTTTGAATAGTTTCAGGTCAGCCACACGTTGCATGATCTAAAATATTTCAAATTGGTTTATCATCGACCTGTTCTCCTACTTTATTTATCTTTGATCTAATCCTTACTCCCTTTAGCTAATTTGTTATAACTATCATTTGAACTGTTAAAAGGCCCGATGGTTCTATATGTAACCGGGGGGGGGGGATATGGATATATATAGTCTCTGTATACGAGAGTTGAACGAAAAAAGGAGTAATAGAATAAATTTTTGTTCAGTTTTTATGCCAATGCGCTTTTCTCATGACACAATATAGTGGTGTATATGACATTGGAATCTGCATTTTGAACTTTAATGTAATTTTGATTCGACATTAAATCTTTTGTGAGTGTCATGGTTTTTCCTTAGTTTTTTAGTAGTATTGAATTAATTTAAACTTGCTCCAGGAGTGGCAAGGGCCCACCACCACCTGGAAACAAGTTTTGTACATATATTAGATCATAGGAATTATATGTGATAATCCTTTAGCAATGTGAATCTTGTTTGGATTTCAGAATCTTTGTTTTCATTTCGTGCTTAAAATATCTACCATGTTTCATAAGTCTGAATCGAATGTAATAGATTTCATTCCTCAAATTTGTAAAGACCAGCAAGGATTTCATTGAGTAATGATTCTTGACATGTGAATGGTCCTTTTAATATGGTTTCATGTTGCAGAGTGTTTAAGGAAGGCTTTTAATTTGGAAAGGTACAGGGATTGACCATTATATTTTAAGTCTCGAAATAATTTTATATTTTGTTCATTTTTTAATCCTGTAGCATTACGATTACATGAAAAATTATCATGATACTGAAGTTTGAATTTGTTGATTCTGAACTCAACATAGATAGAAAAGGATTGAATTGAGATTAAAGTTTAATACTTATCATGCAAGGTTTTCTGAGTTGGTTGTAATAGCCTTAGTCCAGAATGAGTGGTTGAATTTCTGAGTTAAGTATAATTAGTCTAGAATTAAATAGATTTAGCATGCATTTAGTTTTTAAGATGGAAATTTATGACTTCATATGTCTCGGGATCTAGGCCCAACAACTAGAATTTTGCTTCATTAGAACTTTTGTGTTTTCTTAGCATAAGAATATGTTAGTTGCGTGTCACTTCTATTTAGATCAAATCTGGTATGACTTTGGTTCTGTAGTAAATTCATGAATACAGTATGAGTTTGGGTTATGTGTGATTCCATCATTTCGAAAAAGCTAAGCTTCCCAAGTGGTCTGTCTTATTTTAGGTTGAAGGTTATTTTTTTCTTCTATTGAGGATTTTTGGACTGTAAACTAAGATAATGAATTTCTCGTAGTTAGAGGTTAGAATCTCCTTATTCGAGTAATGGTTTCATGGATTGATATCATAGTTAAGTTTATATATTGATTGGATTATTTAAGTAATGATTGATATTCTTTTGGAATAGAAATCCGTGTTGCTTGAACTATAAATTTTGAAGTAGTTTGCGTAATGGATTTGTATCAATTTTTTTGTTTGCTTTACCATTAAGTGAGATTTGAATTAGCCAGGTTATGATCCAAATAGAGTAGTGATTAAGGTTTGAATAGAATAAAGATTTAGCATGATAAGCTTATTTGCTTTAGTTTGTGTGATTAGAAATAGTTTGAACAATTCTGTGATTTTGTACTTAGACAGTAAATTGATTTCATATTCCAGTTTAGGTTAGATGCTCTAATCCTGCGTTACCTGCACTTGTGCCTCTAAGTCTTACAACCCCGTATTGATAATTTAATGTTGAAATTATTACACATATAATTTCCCCAACATTTTTTGCATCGTTGTCGAGGAGGTGCTAAAGGTATTAGAGCACAGTTTGTTTCACAAGTTTTCGGTGTGGTCTTAGTTACAGGGCAGCTAGAGGGTGGAGATGACGGTAAGACGTGAGTGAAGAGCCACACATCTGCTTTGGCTTGGTGTCACTCCAAAGTTTGGTTTTCCAAGTAAGCAATGATTTCAAGTTTGGTAAGTTTTATTGCAATTAGTAGTTTTTATTCATTTAGATTAAAATTCAAGCTCCTTAAAGACAAAACATATTGGGGTGTTGTAAGAATCCTCAGGTACCAATCCATATTGCAAGACAGGAATCATCAACCAGTAGGAGAAATTCAAGAATCATTCACAAGAAGGGATTTGTTTGCATAAGGACATGCAAACCCTCAGGCATGGGGGGATGTTGGGCCTCGAATATGCCCATTTTTCCATCATACAATATCATCATTCATAACCTAAATTCCTATACTTTTACATTCATTTCATACCATAATTCCATAACTTGTCGCTCATACAAATCCTACGCCTCGTGGTTGAATATAATTAGTTTTCTTAGATTTTCTATGATTAGAGATGAATTTGCTATGATTTGCTAATGACAATTTTTGCTAAGCTCATTTGCTGTAAGATTCCATTGCCGAAATTCTTCACAAGTTAATTAAACTAGTTGCTACAGGTTAAATACGTAATAAATTCTTGTAGGTGAAAATCTAAACTTTGTGCTCAAATGAAGAAGAATCTAAATATTCTGGCATGCGAGTTTTGTTCAAAGTACCCTCATTCAGGTAACTTAAAAACAGTTTGGCAAAATTTGGCATTGTGAGGAAGTTATGATCAAGGGAATTTTAAGTATAGAATGAGTGCCTACGTAAGTATAGAATCGTTGAACGGTTTCAAGTGAGCCATGCGTTGCATGATCTAAAATATTTCAAATTGTTTTATCATCGACCTGTTCTCATACTTTATTTAACTTCGATCTATTCCTTACTCCCTTTAGATAATTTGGTATAACTATCAGTTGAACTATTAAAAGGCCAAATGGTTCTATATGTAACGAGGGGGAGATATGGATATAGATAGTCTATGTAGAGGAGAGTTGAGAAAAAAAAAAGGAGTAATAGATTAGACTGTTGATTAGTTTTTATGCCAGTGCGCTTGCTCAAGAGATAATATAGTGATGTATATGACATTTGGATCTACATTTTGAACTTTAATATAATTTTGATTCAACATTAAATCTTCTGTGAGTATCATGGTTTTTCCTTAGTTTTTTAGTAGTATTGAATTAATTTAAACTTGCTCCAAGAGTGGCAAGGGCCCACCACCACCTGGAAACAATTTTTTTACTTAGTATAGATCATAGGAATTATATTTGATCATCCTTTAGCAGTGTGAATCTTGTTTGGATTTCATAATCGTTGTCTTCATTTCGTTCTTAAAATCTTACCCTGTTTCGTAAGTCTGAACCAAATGTAATAGATTTCATTCCTCAAAACTGTAAAGACCAACCAGGATTTCATTGAGTAATGATTCTTGACATATGAATGGTCCTTTTAATATGGTTGCATGTCGTAGAGTTTTTAAGGAATGCTTTTAATTTGGAAAGGTATAGGGATTGACCATTATATTTTAAGTCTCGAAATAAATATTATGTTTTGTTCGTTTTTTAATCCTGTAGTGTTATGCTTATATGAAAAATTTTCATGATAGTGAAGTTTGAATTTGTTGATTATGAACCTAACATAAATAGAAAAGGATTGAATTGAGATTAAAGTTTAATACTTATCATGCAAGGTTTTCTGAGTTGGTAGTAATAGCCTTAGTCCGGAATGAGTGGTTGAATTTCTGAGTTAAGTACAATTAGTGTGGAATTAAATAGAGTCAATGTGCATTTAGTTTTTAAGATGGAAAGTTATGACTACATATGTCCCGGATCTAGGCCTAACAACTAGAATTTTGCTTAGTTAGAACTTTCATGTTTTCTTAGCATAAGAATGTGTTAGCTGAGTGTCACTTTTGTTTAGATTAAATCTGGTATGACTTTGGTTCCATGGTAAATGCATGAATACATTATGAGTTTGGGTTATGTGTGATTTCCATCATTTCGAAAAAGTTAAGTTTTCCGAGTGATCTGTTTTACTCTAGGTTGAAGGTTCTTTTTTTTTTCTTCTATTGAGGGTTTTTGGATTTTAAACTAAGATAATGAATTTCTCATAGTTAGAGGTTAGAATCTCCTTATTCGAGAAACAGTTTCATGGACTGATATCATAGTTCAATTTATATAGTGGTTGGATTATTTAAGTAATGATTGATATTCTTTTGCAATAGAATCTGTGTTGCTTGAACTATAAATTTTGAAGTAGTTTGCGTAATGACTTTGCACCAATTTTTTTGTTTGCTTTACCATTAAGTAAGATTTGAATTAGCCAGGTTATGATCCAAATAGAGTAGTGATTAAGGTTTGAATAGAATAAGGATTTAGCTTGATAAGCTTCTTTGCTTCAGTTTGTGTGATTGGAAATAGTTTGAACAATTATGTGATTCTGTACTTAGATAGTAAATTGATTTCATATTCTTGTTTAGGTTAGATGCTCTTATCATGTGTTACTTGTGCTTGTGTCTCTAAGTCTTACGACCCCGGATTAATAATTTAATGTTGGAATTATTACACATAATTTCCCCAACAGGTATTTTCCAAAGCTTACATCTAGATGTTATTTATTTATAAGAGATCAAGTCTGCTAGATCTTAGCTTCAAATCATATGAATTATTGTTGGAATAGTCTTTTTTGAGCTTATGATCATTGTTAGGGAGTAGGGAGTGGTGGTTTCCCTTTCATCCTATTTGTAGAACTTAGTTGATCATGGTTTGGATATTGAGGATAGGTATGTTTGGGTCACATGATACAAGACCATATGTTTGGATTTTTGTGTTGTTTATGCTCTACCTCAGTTCAAAGCAACAAAGCCTTTCATATTGGACAACTTCATCACTCTCAACTGCAAAGTTGATTATTAAGGGGGAATTTAATATGGTTAAGTGGGAAGTTGACTAGTGCAACGACTTAGGTTCTATGATAAATACCTCTAAGAAGTAGCCTTGGTCCCATTGAAAGGCTATGCTCCAAATGTTTAATCCTGAATGGAAACAAAACAAGCTAAATTATGATGTTTGGTTCACTTGGACGAGCAACATGCAATGTCGCAATAGGGTTCAAGGTTGATTGCATCAATTTATGGTTTCTAAGAGGACATGTCCTTGTGCAAGCTTCATTCAATAGAGGTTTTGAAAGATGTGACAAATTCCTTATCCAATCTTTATTCACCATGGACCACTCAGTGGACTCTCCTCCATATGTGTCGCATGTCAATTCAAGGGACTTTCATACATAAGATCGAAGAGTCTTAAGTCAATTTTAAGAAAAATGATAAATAAATAACCAATCATAAGTTTCTTGAAAGTCAATTTTAAAAAACGAGACGTGAACTGATGAAATTATATGGATATCATCAATTTCTAAGCATATATTATTAAAAATATATAAATACTATGTCATGTGACATCCCCAGTAAATAGATCAATGAAAAGAAAAACATGGGTAAGAGTTGTTCACTCAAATAAATATTGAAGCATTAATAAAATGAGTGTTCACCATAGCAACATATCTTGACTCTAAACCAAAACGAGTCCATTGATTGATGTTACCACATAGGGAAATGTTCTTATTATCAAGTGAGTGGTGGGATGCCTAGAGTATTCTACACCTTGACAGGATCTATTTAGGCATCAATTAATGACTAAACAATATTTAGGGATAATTTGAGGAGTATTTGGTTTATGTGATATTATTTCTTCACCCCATTAGTTTCAAATTTCAAGTCATTCATCTTCAAGAGGATATGGTTGACTTGGAAAGCTATTGTTGGATTGGTTGGTCATACCAGGGTGGTAAGGCAAGTTGGGATTTAGCTAGCCACCCCACTTGGAATTGGAAGATGCGAGGTCATTTTGCTCTAGAGATGCCTCACTTTCAAGGTCACAAATTAAGTAGGAAAGGCATTCTATTTTTAGGGGGCTTATAGGATGCAACATCACATGCCTAGAAGAATTAGTTCACTTGTGCTTAGGAGTTTGGACTAATTGCGTTAGGTCATCTTTCAATTATGGAATTGAAAGGGTTCCCAAACACATATTTATTCAAAAATATAAGGGTACCCTAGCCTTTTTGGAGGGATTGAGCATGGAGTTTTGGATGTCCTCTTCAATGATGTGACTCTCCATGATTATATTTGATCTTACCATCACCATCCAAGGAATTTATTACAGACAATTTTTCTGCCAATTTAATATGTGTGTGTGTGTGTGTGCAATTTTATCTTTAAATATTGGCATATTTTTTCCATTAAATATGATAAGATTCACCAATATTTAAAATTTTTAATAGTACATTACATATTTTTAGTTTATATTCACATACATATTTATATGTATGATTTTTTTATTATGAAATAGTCACTTATATGCTATACTTGGGTATAATATTTCAATCCTTAAAAAATACCACGCCACCATTGTTGATCTTGTAGCTTTGAAAGGTATACTGCATAGGCTTGTGTCTATCATGCAAGAGAAGTCCTTTTAGGTGATTGTTTGAGAGGAGCGACTTATAGGATCTCCTTCCTAAGTTTTCACTTGAGAAATAGTGCATTGACTAATTATTTAATTAATGTTGACTTTGGGCTAATGTTTATGTAAGGATTGTTACCCACCACCTGTGGGTAGTATGCATAGGAGAAATTTCTTTCTCCTAGATGGTCCTCAGCCGACAACCAACAACCCCTTGCAGCTACTAGATAGCTCAAGATGCCACCATTTCTACCACCTGAGCCAACCATGTGGTCCCTCACCCATCTGTTATAATCGTATTTTTGAAGGTGGGCCTCCCAACCCCAAAGGTATGAGTTTTCATTGGTATAGTTGAGTAATTTTGTTTACTTTTCATGGATACTTTTGGGCATGGATTAGTGGGGGGATTCAAAGAAAAGAGTGGGCTAGGTTTTACTCTTGCCTCCTCTACCTAATTTGATGGTTAGCCTTGTATTCTAGTCTCGTGGGATCTCCTTTACTGGCTATTGGCTTTACGGCTGGCACTACACAAGAAATCTTGATTTTGGTTGCATGGTCCCACTTCCTGATACCATATATGCCACTTCCCTCTACTCAGTATAACCCCATTCATCATATTTCTCATCCCGGTTCACATGTGTTCGTTGGGTCCATAAAGAATTACCACCCCCCCCCCCCTTGTCCACACTTTAGGTCAAGCCTGGAACGATGCCTCAGAGGTTGATGTAGCTAAAAAGAAAAGAAAAAGCATAATTTGGCCACTTACAACGGGAAATGGACCACGAAATGAAAAATATGGTCGGGACATAGAAATTTAGCATGTGGGAAAAAGACAAACATAAGTTCTAATCCTATCTATGGCCATCACCCTAGTTCCTATGGGCCTTAGATGAGCCCCATCCACTTTAAGGAACCCACGATTGTCCCAACCCCTGGTGGGAAATGAAATGTTCCACCTTAAAAAGGGCTACATATTGTTATATACCACATATCATGCTCTCATTCCCTTGAGCCTCGAACAGTTATGAAGGAAAATCAATAAAAGGCAAAAGGCATATGAAGAAGGGTGGAAAAACAAAGGCCTGGGTAACTTATGTACCATGATTGCTCCCTCCTACACTCATATAACCAAGTGTGGGCTTCCCATATTATAGCTACCCTTATACCCTAGCATGTGGCTTGGAGTTTTTTGCTCGTCCCCCACTCCATCTCATCATCACATCACATGCCACCTACCGTTTAATGGACTACCATGGACATGTCACTCCCTTTAAAGGTTGAAACCACTTAATAAGGTGCTTCGTTAACCCCCTTATTGAGCTTGGAGACACTTGTACATGTCAAAGCCCACTATGGAAGGACATGCCACCATGAAGTACCCATTGATTCCATGACTTGTAAGCTCTTTTACTTTATTATTCTAATGATTTGTTATATTGGAGGGAAAGGGGACGCATTGGATCTTAAACAGGGTTGTAGGTGCTTCTCCATTTGGGGCTTAGTCTCCCTATACATGGTCCTAGCCCTCCAAAGGCCATATTGGAACTTGTAGGGTGAGCGTTGAGAGTCATGGGCCTCCAATATCGTAGAGAATACTTCATGGATCACCAATGCCACTCATTGATTACTTGTGGTCCACCTTTTGGATGAGGATGATGCACCTAGTTCACCATGCCCAGCCAGCTCCACACTTGCACCATACACTTGGCATATGTTCCAAGGTCCATATGAGGATATTTCTCCACTGCAGGAGACAAGTTAGGGCATATGTCATCATATTAGCCCTTACAAATGATTTACAGGCATTTTTTATGCACTTGGAGACCCATGAGGATGTCCTTGTGCCCCCACACCCACTTAGCAACATCATAGTGACTTGCTTGGAAATCAAGGGGCCAACACCTTGTCCACTATGTTTGGATTCCATTCTCTCACCATGGTACACTTTGGACTTCATTAGGTCTCCTTAAAGGCCCAACGACTAAGTTTATTGATCATTATTCCCTCTTGAGAGGCTTATTTTTATGTTATTGAGATATATTGGTGGGCTTGTCACTAAGGGATGTTATTGTTGCACATTATTTTCTTATTTGGGGCGTAACTACTAAATTAGGACTAATTAGGAAAATTGAACTCTTTAGAGATTGTATAAATAGATGAGCGTTTATTCATTCCTCTCATCTTCACTTGGATTGGATTAGTATCTCTTGAGAGATATTCGCACTTTTTGCTGGGTAAACTTTTTGGAGCTTTCTTGATGCACTATGATGTTTGGATTTTTGCTATTGTCTTTGGAGCTTCTTTCTAATGTGAAGTTGATGAATGTACATACTCTCTCTCTCATGTAGGTCAAATTTTGATGTTATTCTTGTTATTTTATTGGTTCACTGCATGTTATGGTTATTATCATTCATGTATGGGTTAAAGTAAATGTGAAATTCTTTTGAGAACCTTGAATAAATGATTTAATGCATGTGTTGTGCTTGAAGAGAGTGGGTGAATGTTCCTAGAGGCACCTAATAGGTTTTTAAGCCTCAAAACTTCATCTCTTTGGAAACTTTCAAATATAAATCGCCATTGACCTAGTTGTTGGCCTTAGAGAGGCTAGTAAAATAAATTAGGGCTCCTTAGCTCATGAAAATTCATGATCTATGTGTGTCTTGACTCCATTAAACCTAAGCAATAAGGCATCGATCCTTGTATCCCTTTGGTGGTAAATTTACCTCTCTTTTCTTCACTTTCCAATTTAACAATGTAAATTTTGAAATGGGAACTGATTATTACCCGTTTTGTAGAGATAGCAAAAGAGTGACCCGATTTTAAAAAGGGGGGATGCAGAACACATATTTTTTTTAAAGCATAGTTTTTGGCACTTTAAATTTTTTTACATACATTACATTTTAGAATGTTAGTAATATGCATGTTGATTTTCCCCGGATGCGGGTGACCTCCGGCATGCTACGAGCGAGCCATATGGCAAACACGCTCTGCCACGTGATGGCGCAGTGGCCATTAATGCTTCAGGCCGTCAAACGGGCGAGGAGGAAGGCTTCCTTAAGGAAGCGGCCTGAGTTGAAGGCTCACCTGCGCCGTGCATTAAATTACCATCCCCTCAATACTGAAAGCCATGAGATTAAAAGAATGGACAGGCTGGTATTGGTGTCGATTTGTGGTGAGGGAAAGTCGCAGCAATTGGAGAACTCTGGTGGCAAGGTGGAGGAGGAGCGCTGGCAAAAGGCCTATCGCTCTTCATCTCTTAGCGCCCTGGGTGTTGGCTCTATTGTGCTATGCTTCAGACCTTCTGGGGTGCTTCAATCTGTTGGATTTCGGATTGCTGGGAGAGGGGGCGCGGAATTGGAGGAATTCATGGTTAGAGAAAGAATGCCCTGTCGTCGAAGCTCAGGAAGGGGAGCCCCCTCCCGCCCTCCGGCAGGGGACTCCCACCATCATTGCTGTTGCTGTTTTTGCCATCGTAGGAGTGGCGCCACCCCAATTCATCCAGGTCAAGAAGTGCAGGTGGGCAGTGGTGAGTCTGGGGAACCTTCGCTACCTGCCTTTGGCTCAGTTATTTTCTCTTTGGGACGTTCTAGAGGGCATCAGGGCGTCGATGCGCACATTTTTGTCTTATTCACCCATACTCCAGAAAGGGAGGACGAAGGAATGCCCTTGGCGGCTGGGGAAAAAGAAGCCGAGAGCAGCAGAGAACTGCCCATTCCAGAGGGGCCTCCAACTGATGCGCAACGTGCCGGCAAGGGTAAGGAAAAAAGTGTTTTGGGCCAGTCGCCCATGGGGGAAGGAACTTCAGCAGCAGCATGTTCGCTGCCACCACTGCACTCTCTTGTCCCTGAATTGCCTCCCTCGCAGGAAAAGGCTATTGAAGCTCCAGTGGAAGGTCCAGAGGACTACTGGGGCTGTCCCATCGAAGAGGAGACGCCTGAGGAGTAGTTCCAGAAGGCGATGGCGGACCGGCGACTTCCTCACACACTCCTCTTTCTCCCAGGTCTGGTTTTGGTTTCTAGACGGTCTTAGTTTGGTGTCCTATATATACTTCTTTGTCTGTTGTAATTTGCTCCTGGTTAGCGATTCCCCGACGGATGGGAAGCAGTCAGTCTTGAATCCGGGTCCAGAGTTCTCAGGTTTTTTTGTTTGGTCTGGTTTTGTAAGCAGTCTTCTCAAAAGCCATAATCTACATGACTGCTCCGGAAATGCCCCTGCGTGGGCCGCTTATCAGTTTTTCTAGAATCTCACAGTGTCAATCTTCAGTCAAGTACAAGGTCTTTTTGATAATGTTGCCCTGCGAGGCTTTTGTAAGTGTTGGTTTATGCTGCCCAGGAAGCCACAGTTGGTTATGGGCAGCAAGCGTCTATGGCTGTAATTCTACTCTGTACATTTTAATATAAATTAGTTAGTATTGCTGAGAAAAAAAAAAATATGCATGTTGATTTTAAAATGTGATGATTTTACATCAGACCCTTTTTTTAAAAGACTTATTTTTTGACTTTAAATTTTCTAATGTACGAAATGTACATAATTATTTTCTAAATTTAACAAATTTTGACACTTTAAATTTTTTATTAAAAAAAAAAAAACCAATATAAATATATATTTAAAAAAAAAAAAGACAAAAAAAAAAACATAATGTTGTTTGTGTGCGTGTGTGTGTGATATAATATATGTGTGTGTTGTGTGTGTGTGTAAACCATAGAAAAATTGGCAAAAAAAAACCCAATAAAATCTTAAAAATATTAAATTTAAAATTAAAAATATTAAAAAAAACAAATATACTCAAATAAAATAATAAATAAAAATTTAGATATATATATATATAAACCTAAAACATTTTAAATTTAAAATATATATATGATTTTAAAAAAAAACCATTTAACACTTAAAAAAAAACATATATTTTCAATTTTTAAAAAATAGAAAAATATTTAAAACTTAAAAAAACATATATTTACGATTAAAACTTTAAAAAATATATCTACACGTAGCTCTGCCACCTAGGGCCACGCCCCCACGGGCGGTCGTGCGATGGCTATCTGATTCCGAGAATTGGATAGCCACTCCCATGGGCGGTCAGGCGGTGGCTATCTGATGGATAGCCACCGTCCAACTGCCAATGGGGGTGGCTATCTGATTCCGAGAATCGGATAGCCACCCCCATGGGCAACCGGGCAATGACTATTCGATTCCGAGAATTGGATAGCCACCCCCACAGGCATCCGGACGATGGCTATTCGATTCCAAGAATCGGATAGCCAACCCCATGGGCGGTCGAGCGATGGCTATTCGATTCCGAGAATCAGATAACCACCCCCACCGACGGTCAAGAAGTAGCTATTCGATTTTTGGAATCGGATAACCACCCCTTGACCGCCCTTGAGGTAGATATCTGATTCTGAGAATCAAAGAACCACCACCCGGCCACCCCCACAAGCGGCTGAGTGGTGGCTATCCAATTCCAAGAATCGGATAGCCACCGCCCAACCACCCGTGGGGCTGACCGGAAAGTGGCTATTCGATTCTCGAAATCAAATAGCCACCGCATGGCCACTCGTGGGAGCGATGGCCGATATAATTGTTTTTT
>APFE031673173.1:166090-235897 GCA_000404065.3 Pinus taeda | reverse complement strand
AAAAAAAAAAAAAAAAAAAAAAAAAAAAACCATTATTCTAGTATACACACTTTTCGTTTTTAGCACTGTTTTTCATGTTTTTTCGGGGTTTTTTGGGCAGAGTTCTCGTTTTGAGTTTATAGTTCTCGTTTGAAAGTTTACATTGTTATTTCTAGCCCTAGCCCTAGACAGTCACTTAGGAATTCAAACAAAACTCTTTGTAGCCATCCAAACACCTTGAAAATTGGTCCACTACTGCGTTAGAGTTTGCTCAAGGGGTCCTCCAAATTTCAGGCAATTCCAATAGTGGAATCTTGAGATATAGCAAGCCCTAGCCTCGAGACCATCTCTTGCCCTACGTTGATTTGGGTTAGCATCCTCACTTGGGTCATTGTATTTGTATTTCAAAAGAAAATTAGTACACTGATCATATTCTCCTCCTCAATTAGGTCAAGCCCCTCTTTGAGTGATCAACTCCATACCCTTGACCTAGTTTGGGTCCACTTGGCTTCTCTGTGGTCCCACAACTTTGTAACTCATATTATACAAGGATTACATCTAAGCCATTTCTCCACAAGGATCCTTAGACCTAGGAAGCCTCTTGTCAAGAAATATTATCAAACCCTAGGCTTAAGTACCCTCCTAGCCCTTCCCAGAGAGCCCATCACCTTGCTTATTAAGCAAGTAAGCCACATAATTGAGCCTTTCTTGCAAATAGGCTCTAAGAATCACCCTCTATCCATTCGTTGATCTATTCATCCTTGTGATTCCTCTTATATCGATTCTCCTCCCATCGGTGAAATTCCATAAAGAGCAAAGAGCATTAGCTGAGGTGATCGTGGGCTATTGCTCCATTGTTTCCCCTTGACCTAGTAATTTCTCTATAAGATCCTCTCCTAGGACCCTTGCTAGTTTGAGCGATAACACAAATAAATATTAAATTATTTACGTGAATTAGATCTAATCTCCATTATTGATCTAAGAATGTTGGAATTTGTTGGTTGTTGAGTTACACTTAGGAGAGGCTATGAAGACTCCATAACCCAAGACACTGAGTACATCAAAAATTAAATTTCCATAAGTAAACAGGGCATTCTAGCCCCTTTCTCTCTCCTCTCTTTACATTTTGTTTTCAAATTCCGCAACCCTATACGGAATTGTAAAAATGTCACTAGCATTATGAATTAAGCCTTGTAATAAGCCTAGGATACTTGAGACTCGATCAGCAAGTGAGTACACACTAAAGTGCTTTTTTTTTTCACTTAGCCAATTATTCTTGCTTTTCTGCGACAAATAACTAGTTGAGCTTTTTCACTCATATACACCCCAAAGCTAGGGTGATGACTTGAAGATCGAGCCTTGGGTTTGTCCTAATGTCTAAGGCTGATGTATATTACCATGCTTGGTCATCTATAAAGTTTCGTGGAATTTGACTTAATCTAGATAGGATTTTTTAATAATTAAAAAATTCCTGCATGACGAGATTTTTAATTAATTCTTATGTAAAATGTAAATAAGTGGTGCCAAAAGATGTTGAGGGTGTATGAATACTCAAAATTCATCTTATTCGCTTCAACATTCTCCTAGAGAACACTTTGGGGGTCAAAAAGTCAATATCTCCCCCTCAAAACCCACTTTTCCTAAATTTAATGGATAAACGGGTGAAATTTAAAAAAAAAAAAAATTTGTAAAAAAATTTAAAAATTCTAAAAGCCAAAAAAAAAAGAGTGGAAATGAAGTGGAAAATAAAAGTGAAGTTAAATTGCAAGATAATGATGATTTGGGTGATGAGTGGGCATCCACCTAAGGCCCACAAACTAGGTTGCCACTTCAAGTTGGTCAAAGCAAGCACTAAGAGGGCCCACGAAGTACCAAGGCGTGGAACAAGATTGAGACTCATAAAATTATTTGAGTAAAGATTATTGAAGCCTAAAGTAAGTGAGTGGGAGGTAGACCCCAGCTCACTCCTCCTTATGCTCCACGTATATCCAACTAAAGAAAACCTCCACGCGAAGGCTCCAAGCAACAAGGAATTATTTCCTTGAGTAATCATGGATTTGCCAACATAGTTCCAGATTTTATGAGGTAATTTTGGGAATTTAGTGACAGCTATCCCCTTTATTATCTCCTCATCAAACAATTATTCGAACGATTTGCTACTCTCAAGTAGATTTGTTTTCAAGAAAAAAGCCCTCAATTTGGTTTTAACGCGGAGGCTTTTGTGAGAAGAGCAATGTGGTGAGCAATGTGGTCAGCAGTATGAGCAGAGAAATGTGAGCAGTGTAAGCAGTAGTGAGAGCAACGAGCAATGAACAGTGAGCAATGTGAGAGCAGGGAGTTTTTATGCAGTAGAAGTATCAAGCAGCGAGCAAGCAACAATAAATGTATTCAAACATGACAAAGGAACCAGAAATTTCAGAACATGTGGAGACAAATGATTTAGGAAAAGTGAAAATTGCCTCATCTGCCAAAGCTGGGAAGTGGGTTTGGGTCAATGCCAAACAATATTGGGGCAATTTAAAACGAAGAATAGCCCGTCTAAAATGGGAGCAAACAAGGAAGAAATAGTCTAAAAAAAAAAAGTAATTGAGCCCTTCACAAAAAGCACTCAAACAAGTCTCCTCCACAAGCACATGGCAACAAGAAATCCAAAGGAAAAGTCATTGATAATTCTGCCTTATATAGTCCCACATCCACACCTCTCACCTAGTCATCTGATCTTTATGTGAAAGAATTGTTAAATGCAAAACAAAGGTTGGAGGTTTTATAAGTTAAAGGGAAGGAAAGAGATCATAAAATTCATATAATAGCAGTTGAGAACAAGGCATTAGCAGAAAGCAATAAAATTTTAAAAAAAAAAGTGGCATTGCTACAGGAAGCTCTCCTGATAGGGAAGACAGAATGGCATTGCATGAAGGCGCATGTGCAAAACATAAAGAAACCTGTAATGGAAAGTACAGAGGTGGTGTATGTGAAATCATCCCAGGATAAAGGGAAAATGATTGCCCAAATAAACAACCATGAAAAGAACCCAAGAGAATAAACAAAAGGAGATTCCATCAAAATTTCCAAAACTTAGGTTCAAGTCATTAGAAATTCTGCTAATAAGGAAGGAGAAACAAATATTCAAGTTGACAACATGCAAGACAGTGAAGGCAAGGAAAGACAAAATAGGGCAGCAAACATAATTATTAAAGGGGTGAAAGACTATGGGAAAAATGAATGTACTCTTGACCTTGCAAGAGACTTCTTGAAAGACAAGTTTCTATGGCAAGGAAAAATATGCCAAGCATGGAGGGTGGGTAACTTTAACAGGAAGAGAGTCGGGCCCATAAAAGTCATTATGCCTAGCTTGAGTGATAAATATATTATTCTAAACAAGAAACATCTCTTGAGGGGTTCTCATTTTTTCCTAGAAGATTTAACTGTAAAACAACAGGAGGAAAGAAGGGAGAAAATTTTAAAGGTTAGGGCAACAATAGATGAAGGAAATAGAGCATGGATTTATAAAGGCAAAACTGTGATAGCGCAATTTGGACCTCCTTCCATAATAGAGCAACAAGATGGTAATAAAGAAGAGGCAACAAACTCTTCAACAGGAAATCAGAAAGCAAGGTCAATATGGGAAAGCGGGGACAAAGTCTCAAATGTAAGTCTTGCATGTCAAAATAAATAGCAATCAAGTCATACCCAAGTATCCCTAAGATTAGTTTGTTGGAACTGCAGAGGTTACCCATGGAGATGAGGACCTGGGTTAGGGCCTATTGCGGAAAATAGAGACATGATTTGCCTCATAGAAACACATGAACATGAAGGGTGCAAGACACCTTTGTTTGAAGGATACTGGAAGATGGCAGTGTGGAACAAGGCAGCAGGGAATGGCAAAGGGCACGGGGGTATCATGGTTTTAGTAAGGGAGAGAGAAGG
This sequence comes from Pinus taeda, assembly GCA_000404065.3. Classification (NCBI taxonomy): domain Eukaryota; kingdom Viridiplantae; phylum Streptophyta; class Pinopsida; order Pinales; family Pinaceae; genus Pinus; species Pinus taeda. The sequence goes on along the minus strand of APFE031673173.1, from coordinate 231,991 downwards.
TCATCTCATTCAGTTAGAAACAGAAGACTCAAATAAGCAATTCATTTGGTTTAAAATATCAGAAAATTGAAACCACATCAGAATTGCAACACGCTATTTTGTGCCACAGGTTTCAGAAATCTACAAAGGTAGAGGGCTTGATCACAAAGATCCATTTGCAACTTTAAAAGCGGATATTGCAACATATTCGCAACTAGATGAAGTCCTTATAGTGGGTGATTTCAATGCTAGGACTACAAGTGAGCAAGCTAGCATTCTTTGTTGTAAAGATGATTGTGACCCTATTTGACTCACAAAAGAAAGTAATCAGTGGGAAATAATTTCAGAGGACAAGGGTTACAATCTCTTTGGTGAAAATTGTTTACTCTATGTGGGGCCTTTGATTTAGTCATTTGTAATGGCTTGACTAAATGGGCAAAGTCCGGTAATTTCACTTGCAATACTTACAATGGAGCAAGTGTGGTAGATTATGTAATTTGCTTGCATGGTTTGTGTGAGAAAATGGAAGAATTTTTGGTTGGAGATCAGTTGTGGGATTTGAAATCTGATCACAAGCCAATTTATTTATGTTTGTCTTGGATTGAAAAGAAACAATTAGAGTAAAAAATTCAGCATGTCCAACAAAATCTCCCACAGGGCAGAATTCTATTGACCCTAGAAAATTGTAATACCTTCAAAATGACGCTAGAGAGGCTCTTTGAGAAGGAGAAACTTACAATTCACAGCCTTCATAGTCATGAATTAACACACTTAATTCAACATGCACTTGCAAAGTGCAAAAGAACAAAAATTAAGAAGTTTGAAACAAATTGATTTTCAGTTAATGCTTGGTTTGACGAGGAATGCAAAAAGGAAAGGAGAATGTGGAAAGAGTCAAACAAGGATAACATAAAGCTCAAATCATACAAGCAGTTATTAAGCAAGAAAAAGGTTGATTTCATGGTTTTAAGGAGGGAAGAACTAATCTTCCTTGCGAAAAATAATCCCAAATTATTTTGGAAGGAGCTCCAACTGAAAAAGATACAAATTGGAAATAATATTACAGCTTCTAAATGGTTTGAATATACAAGACAACTCTATGAGTAGGTTCCCAAGGTTGACCCTCCCCCCTTGGTCAACATTGGCATTGAACTCTTAACGGTACAAGAGGTAGAGATGGGTATCAAGAAGTTGGGTGTTGGAAAAGCAAAAGACTTAGCTGAACTCCAAGCAGAATATCTAAAGTGGGGCTTAAGGATTCTTGCACCTCACATTACAAAAATCTTCAACAACATCATACAACAAGGGCTCCCCACAGATTGGACAACTAGTCTGGCAATACCTCTTTTCAAGAGTGGTGACGTCAATAATCCCTCCAATTATAGGACCATCATGATAAACCCTTTGTTTGCAAAGCTATTTGGAAGCATGCTAGAAAACAAAATTAGCAACTGGGCAGAAGAAAGAGAAAAGTGTGCTAAATCGTAAGCAGGTTTTAGACCTAAACATTCCACAGTTGATCATTGCATAACTTTAAGGCACATCATTGAAAACATTTAGGAGAAAAAGGAAGAAATCTTTTGTTGCTTTGTTGATTTCAGAAAAGCGTTTGACTCAGCTCCTAGGGATAAACTTTGGCAGAGAATGGAGGAACTTAGGGTTCCTAAACATTTGAGAGCAGTTGTGCATAGGCTGTATGAAAAGGTGAAAGTCAAAATTAGAACTTGAGCAGGCATTTCTGAAAGTTTTAGAAGTGATATCGGGGTCAAGCAAGGTTGCCCACTGTCTCCTACCCTTTTTGGTTTATAATAGGACAAGCTTGAGGAGTGGTTAAATTCGCAAGGGGGTGATGGTATCTATTTGTGCAAGTTTGTTATAAGGCTTCTTTTGTATGCAGATGACCTTATTCTGATTGCTAAATCGACTCTTGGTTTGCAAGAGCACTTACTATCCCTTTAGCATTTTTGTAGAAGTGTGGGGATGCAAGTCAATATCAGCGAAATGAAAGTAGTGGTCTTCTCTAAGAAAAGAAAACATAACCAGCGTAAGTTCTACTTTGAAGGCAACATTCTAGAAGAAGCTGCGGATTACAAATACCTCAAAATTGACTTCAACAAAAATATAAGCCGGAATGGTTGTAGAAAGAAAATAACTTTGGGGGGTTGGAAAGCATTTTATGCTTTTCAAAATAGGTGTAGAGAGGCAGAGTTATGGGACTGGAAGACCACTCAAACTCTTTTTGGGCTTCTAGTGATTCTGGTGATTCTCTATGGTTGTGAACTATGGACTAGCAGTACCTCCGACATGCAGTGGAGACAAATTGAGAAAATTTAGAAGCATTTGATTACAAACAAATTTAAGATTAAAAGTGTAGTTCCTTATGATATCTTGTTAAGTGAAACAGGGACTTCTCCTATTGAAGCAATTGCTACAGTGCGAGTCATAAGGTATTTAAAAAAAATGAGCAAATGGAAGAGGGTAGATGGCCTAACGTTGTCTTTAATGATAGATTGTGCAAAAGCAAAAAAACTTGGATGCAGCATAATAACAAATGGTTTAGTAAATGGGGTATTTGCTTGAACGCGTGTCCCATAAACAACAAAGAGATAAAACCTTTTGTTATGGAAAAGTTCCACAAACGTACTTGGGATAAGGAGTTAGGAAGAAAGAAAAATTATTATATTGAAGTGTTTAATCCCACTCATAATCATCAACCAAAAGCATACATAGAGGCCAATATCTCTTGGAGAGCCAAAATTCTTGTTGCTCAGTTAAACACTAATTCTCATCAACTCCGTTGTGAAATAAGGCGCTGGAAATGGCCAAAGGAAGTGTGGGAGGAAAGGGTATGCATTTTTTGTTCTTCCAGAAAAGTGGAAACAGAAAAACATTTCATTTTAGAATGTGAGGCCTTCAAAGACAACAAGGAAAGTTATGCAGACATGCTGGCAGCTAGCTCTTGGGATAATCTATTTAGCGAGGGGTTTGTCGAGAAGCTGGGAGCATTTATTGTGAAGCTTCATAGAAAAAGGGTTGAATACATCAAGCAAATGAAGAAGCAATATGTCCCATAGGCTATCTTTAGCCTCGTGGACGTTAAAATAATTTCTTTCTTTCCTTCTTTCTCTTCTATGCAGTTGTCTTCACAGAGTTACCACACAAGCATGGAAAGCAGCGCCACACATCCAACCAAAGGTGGGTTACGCAACGAGTTAACAACTCCACGAAGAGATTGATTTTTGGGTGGCAGATATGTTGAAATCACTCCCACATCTTGTGGAAGCGTTCCTCCTCTCCACTATAACCATCTCCACACTTGGCGTCACTCAAAAGAGCACACAATAGCTTGAAGGAAATCGTTCGCAACCAAGGACAAGCACAGTGACACCTAAAACAATCACAACGACCACCTATAGCCAATATTTCAGCCACTTAGCAATTCATTTTTGCCTTGGTATTGGCTCCCATGGCATTTCTCATTTTCCATTAAGATTTCCTCCTAATTTCTTATATATGTAACCCATGGGTTCTCATTTCTTATATGGTTGGAAGCTAGATGCTTGTTGTAACTCTACCAAAATTTTCATTGAAATAATAAAGAAAGTCTTTGGGGGTCACCACGCTGGATCTTATGTTGTTATGCCTTATAGCATGGGGTAACATTGTATCTTTTCATTGAGTTTATTCTCATATTATGGTTGTATTTCATTGAATTTCACTTGCATCATTATTGATTTTGTGTTATAACCTGAGGGCATTTTTGTCTAGGGAATGAAGATTGCAATTTCGTGTAGCCTACCTTGAGTTTGCGCATATCCTGAGAAATAGTTGTGATTTGCTTGTTCTCGGTGGAACAACAAATCCAACTTTGCCATCATATGACAAGTTTCCATGGGCAGTGATATTTGGCTTTGCAACATTTTGGTTGTGTTTAAGCAGGTTACCAATTGCATTTGAATATGGGAAGTGATATTTGGCTTGGCAAGAATTTGGTTGTGTTTAAGCAGGTTACCAATTGCATTTGACTATTGGTGACACTAGCCATCTCCATTGATCTCAAGGAACTCATAATTCATTCAAGCCAATGACTCTCCAAAGAAATCAAAAGAAGAGATATCAAAAGGGGGTCTCCATAAGCCTCTACTTTCTCCTTCCATCTCATTAAAATCGAATTATCTCTCTCTATTGCGCAAATATTGTTTAATCGAGCATAGAAGGCTAATGTATTGGGCTTGGTCCCAGCTTTCATTCATTAAATTAGCTCATACGAGTTGGTTTAGTGGAGTAATTTGTTGTATTATAAGTGTATTCAAATTATCGCTTAATCCAAGTTTTTTTCCATCACATGCACTCAAGTTTTTCTTGCATATTTCAACGTTTTTCTTCTCTTGTATGCTAACTTATCCTCTCGTTGTTGTTCAGGGGTTTGGAGATTGATTCAAATTGGAGAAGGTTTGAAAGTAAACTTGATTGGAGAAGGAGAAATGAAGCATATATATTGGAGGCCTTCTCACATCCAAACCCTTCAAGACTACCGCCTTCTTTTTGCTATTCATTTTCTTGTTCCAAAGCCTCACAAATTGTGAGGAGTTGTAATTTTTACATTTCATTTTTCATTCAAGACTTTCAAGTTCTTCTCAAGGAGAGTTTTCTTGTAACATTTCTCAAAAGTAGTCCTTGATCAATCATTGTAACTCTTGGGAAAGAGTAGTCTTGCTTTTCAAGAATATTTTAACACTCTTCCCAAAATAGTCCCTCATTACTATAAGAGGGCACTCACATCATTAATAATAATAAAATATTTTTATTTGGGAGCTTGGGGCTTGTCCCCTTGGCATCCCATCCTTATCTCTTTTGAGGGAAGTGGGTTTTGAGTGTGATAGTTGTGATTTCCTCTTTCATACCTTTTCATTTCTCGCAAGAAAACTAGCTTACATTTTTTTTGTTTCATGTTAATGTTCATGTTATGCTTATGAGACTTTCACGATCTAGTTGCATGCTCTCTCCATTCACTAATGTGCATTTGATTTTGAGCAAGTTGGTTATTTTATGCTTTATCTCACTTGACTATCACTACATGCTAAGTTTTACTTGATAATTTACACATTAATGCTCTCACAGTTTGATCTCATTTCCATGCAAGTATCTTCTTTCATGCTAGTTTAATTTCATTTACATGCAAATTTTAATTTCCCATTACATGCTCTATAGATATTTTTACTTTCATTTGATTTAGATTGCTCACTAACTCATTGCAATTTGTCTCATTTCATTTGCAATTTTCTTTGAGCACTCTTCAAATCTGAAGTATTTGCAATGGATTATTTCGGTTCACTAAAATCAACCTCCAACATATGTTGGTTCTATAGGCAGTAGAATGCCCTCCTCAGTATTCATTTACCCAAGTTTGGAGAAAGGTAAACACATGACTTGGCAGTGCAGGCTCTATAGGCAATAGAACTCCCTCCTCAATATTTATTTACCCAAGTTTGGAGAAAGGTAAACACATGACTTGGCAGTTCAGGCTTGACTTAGTCCAGTGTTGGAGCGCTTGCATGTGGATGGAGCGCTTGCATGTGGGTGGAGCACTTGCATCTGGGTTGACTGGATAGACTAGGTGGATACTCATTAATGAAGATAAGCTTCTCCACTTGAGACTCCTTGCAACCATCCCTATCCTTACAAGGGTGAAGGTCTAGAGAGGAAGTTTCACCTTAGAATAGGTCCCATAATATAAACCAAGAGCACTTTACATCACACGTTACGTCATTGCAATATCTCTTATGTTTATGCTATCTTGAAGTTATCTTCTGCCATAGTTGATCAAGTTTCATTTTCAAACATTATTTACCTTCAAGTAGCATGTTACACTTGCAAATATTTTGAATTTACTTCCTGGCGTTTATATTCTTGTACTTTGAAATATTTTCATTTGAAGCTCACTTGCTTATCTTGAAGTATCTCTTATTTTATTAATGCAATTTTACTTCCAAGTATATTTCATGTGAAAAAATCTTAGTTTCAAGCACAATTGTATCGCAAACATTTTACTTGCTATCTTTTCCACTTGCATGTTCTTACTTTACAAGTACTATTTTTTCCCTTGAACATTTCAATTTGCAGTTTACTTATTTGCCAATGGTTTCATTATTTTATTTCTTGCAAAGTACCCTTCATATTGGTATCATTGCTGCATATATTTGTTCATAAATGGGTATCTCTATGCTCATGGTGATCTTATTTACTTGTTGGAGTATTTACATGGTTCAAGTGGTTTATTGTAATTTTGTAATTTGATGGTTGATGTATCTCTTGGCTAACTTACCATTTATCTCCTAGAACTTGCTTAGTGTAGCACTAATGAAGCCTTAGATTTTCTTTAGGGTCTAACCCTTTTGGCTTCGACTAAGAGAGAGCCTAGATAGAGAATTGAGGAATTAGGTGGCAACCCCAACTCACAACTTGCCCCCAAGGCCACACCAAGTGGAGTTAGGGATTTTCTCCACACTAACCTTAAGTGTGAATTTAGGCAGCAACGTGATTTATCTTAGTCGTCTATCGCCTTGGAGATTAGGGATTTGGCCTATGGAAAAATTATAAGAGAACCTATGGGAAAAGATGAAGACACATTACATTGTTATTGTTCAGAGAGTGACTTCCTCCAAGAAGTGAAAGACTCCAGGACTAAAGAGAAGGGTAAAGGATTGCAGCAAGGAAATTTTGGGAGAAAATTTCAAGGAAGCCAACTCTAGGAGAGAGAGGACTCCAGGACTAAAGAGAAGGGTAACGGATTGCAGCAAGGAAATTTTGGGAGAAAATTTCAAGGAAGCCGACTCTAGGAGAGAGAGATTGAATTGCGGAGAGGAGGGTCAAATTATCTAGGGGTCGATTTTTCTGGTGTGCGGGGATTGTAAGGAGGGCGAAAGAGGGGGCAAGTTAGCTAGTAGAGGAAGCCGATTTTCTAGGGCTGATATTTCTAGGAGGGTCGGATTCCTTGAGGCCAAATTTCCAAAAGGGCCAAGTTCCAAATTCCAGCCATTGTAATTTTCTTATGTGTACCCTATGGATCTAGGCCCTAATTTTCAAGTAATATAAAGTGAAGGAAGATTGTTTTGGGTAGAATGTTTTGTTGTTGTGTGATTGATTTCCTTATTTAATATCTACTGCAAAATTAATTTCTGAAATTGATATACCAATGATTTTATTTTCCAGCAATTTTCAAATTTTGTTGAGTAAATAATTTCTAGGTATAAAATACTTGTTGAGGTATGAATAAATCAGATTTGGCATTAGAGATTTAACAACCATCCATTGTGTCCCCAATGTGAGATGGGTGTCCACTAATGTAGAAGACAAATGCATCTACAAACTTCAGCGTTTGGTTGGTGCATCTTTCTTATAACCTGCGAGTCTTTGCTTGGCTCATGATGTAATAGGGGATTCGAATGCCCATTTGCCCAAGAGTGGACCTTCTAACAAGCCCCACCATGTTTGAGATTGGGTGGAAACAGTGAAGCAAATTCTTTGGGAGTGTGATTTTGCCAATGATTGTTTGAAGTTTTCACAAGATCATTAGCACCGCTTTGTAGGCATATTCCTTGTCACCAGGATTTTGGGTTGCTTGAGGATTTCCACTTTACTCATTCTCTAGAAGATACTTGTAAATTTGCTTTTGAAAAGTGAGTTGCCTCATTTTTTGTGTTTTGTTCCTTGTGTGATAAGGTATGCCATCAGTCCCCAACTAAGGGAAGTCCATTGATCAAATATAACCAATCTTTAAATCCTATAGCTTATTCTGACTTTATTTCAACTCTAGTTGCTTTAGGGAAGAGGTTATATCTCCAACGTATATAGTCTTCCACCTTTTACGCCATTGAATATTTTTCCGTTAATGTAAGGCGTCCTTTTCAAAACTGAAAACATCACTATGGCAGGATGTTGAAATGAAATGATATTCATTTATTGTACTTCTACTAATGACATGATTGTTCCACAAATACCCACTTTCATCACCAAAATCTAGAACAATATCATGCTATCCACCACATAACACTGTAAACACTTATCCCAGATTCTGATTTCCATTTTTATCAATACCTAGTAGAAATATGTTAGACTATGAAAACACTTCCTTTGTTTGCATGAATCCCAATCTATGCTTCATACATTATAGTGTATGATTACCCTTGACCATCAGAGCACATCGATTTAATAAATATGAGATATCCATCAGAATTTTTAAGAGGTAATAAACCTCCAAACCTTGTTGCAATACTGCAAAAACATATATAAATTACAAAATAGAGCACTGCATGTGCTCCGCAGCTTATATTCAATGCCAAATGCAAAGTAGCATAGAGTGAGAATCATCCATTAGGTGACATTTACTTCCTATTCTAAATAAGGTGTTTACTTCTCGATAATTTTGTTGTCTTCAAATCTTCAGATCATTACATAGCCTTCCCATGATGCAAGAATCAGTTAAACTATCAAAGATAAACTAGCATGGCATCGAAATCAAACTGATAATTACAACCCAACTAAAAAAAAAAAAATAGTCATGCAAAACTGCCTCTACTTGACAATTCACGATTCTCAAGGATTGCATGTCTATCAATTGCTTATGATTTCTATGCACACACATTTGAATTGAAACAAGACCAAAGCACTGCAGGAGAAATATTATAGAAAATGCTCTATTCTCCATGACCAATTGACAAGCAATTGTGAACTATTTGCAGTTAATGGAAGGACTACTTGTTTATCAATGGAAATGGCTTTTGGGATAACAGCCAACAAAATTATGCCCAAATAAGCATTTTCAAAGACAATCAACAAAATCGATTATTCAGTAATAAATCTTCTTGCCCAGCCAAGTAGGATGTCCCATAGAAAAGCCTAAATGTCTGTCCTGGGAAACATATATCCTAGAAATCATTAATCTGGAATGATGATAATGATCCCTGCGACCTTGTAGAAGATCCACTTTCCCCCCACTTGCCTAATCTGGAATCCAGTACATCTAACTGTGACTTGAGCCATGATGGACTATGTCTACTCTCAATCCACAATCCTTCACCTGAATCCTTGTGCTTGAAATCCGGAGCCCTTGGATTCCTCTGTAACATTCACCCACTTTGTGACTATATTTCTATTTTTCCTTGAAGAATATTATCATAAAAACAACTGTCCAACCAAAAACTTCATATATTTCGAACAAAGACAACTGGCAACAGAGGTATTCACCTTCTTTGTCCGGTTGTCCCACCATTCAAACGGGTTAGCAAAAAATGTTTTCCACAAACTTTCAATGTTGGCACCAGCTTCTTGTGCAATTTTGCCTGCAAACATAGATCCCATCCATATTAGTTAAGACACCTCAAAATCTCGAGTTAATGTTGTTGGATTATAGATCTCATCCATATTAGTTTAGACACCTCAAAATCTTGAGATAATGTTGTTGGATTATTGGAGTATACTGCTCAATATTTACAATCCAATGGCAATCTAATGTAAAGGTCAAGTTAATATATGTGGCTAACAAAATAGATAGATATAAATATTAGATATTAGTAAATGAGTTTAACATGTATCAAAGCTGCTAAGCTTGCAAGTCTTGGTGTGCATGACTGGTGAAAACGTTCATGTTTATTTTGAAGAGAGAAGCAGATATGAATGAATTAAGGATTTGAATGGCAATTATATATATATATATAAATTTTAAGAGGCCTCACACGTGGATCTCAGACTCATCTTTAGATATAAAGAAGTAAAGGGCGACAGTAGAACTTAGAAGTATTTGTTTTGAATTTGTGAATTTCCCAGTTAAAATACCATTGACAAACATTGAAAGAAAAGAGGGCAAAGATATAGAGTGTTTACTTCCTAGAAGAAGAGTTATTTTTCTTGAAAGAAGAGGGGAATGAAACAAAAAAACTTCTATATCCTCTCTTTGTTTTTAAACAAAGAAAAATTATCATTCCAAAAAGAGAGAAGATTTTTTTTCTTTCTGAGAATATGCTTAGATTTTGATGAGTTTATTTAAGATTGATTGTGAACCCCTTATCTTTTAAGAAAGTGGAAAAAAATGTTGACTCTAATGAAATAAAGACAACAAATAAAAGCAACAAAAGCAGATTGTGAATTCTTATTCTGGGTGGTTTAATCGTTAGATGGTGTTGTCATTGATGTCAACCCATGGAGTTGACTGGGTTTGACTTCGACTAAAAACAGCAATCATTGATGTTAAATGGTTAATGAACACTTCCTAGTAATTGTCGGATTACATCAAGTTGGCAGCTCCATTGTTGGATGGTTGAAAACCCAAGTCACAGGATTTTGATTCCCTTGGCTGAGGATGTACCCCAACTTTGTCGAGAGGTTTTGAAGGGTTAGACCATTGAGTTTGACCCTCCTCCTCGAAGAGATGTTTTTGTTGATATGTGGTACGCCACATAAGTCCTCCTGGTTTGAGAGAAAATTGAGTTTGAAGTTTGAGAACCTAGTTTCTGGGCTAAAACCCCAAGGGCTAGTCACATGACACCTTATCATTTCTTCTCTGACGATTGTCAAGGTGATTCTTACCGCAATCTCATTGTGTATAAGTTGAATAACTTTAAAAACCAAAGGCAATAAACCAATCATTGACTTCACAACTTAGGTAGGACATGTTACCGCTCAAACTAGCAGAGGACCTAAGGGGAATCCCTAAAGGGCAAATGTTAGACCAAGGGCAACAAGTAGAGTCTTAGCCCATTGTCACCTCAGCTAAGGCTCCCGTTTATTTACAGACTTTCACCAATGGGAGGAGACCCAGTATGTGTGGAGTCACTAATGAAGGATAAGTCAATGGATATGAGCGACCCAAATAACCCTTTCCCAAAATTTGAAGGATAAAGATTGTTTGCTTTGTAAGCAAGGTACTAGATAATCTAGGGAAAGGAAGAGAGGATTTGAGAGTTAGGTTTATGGGATAAGAATTGTGAAGGAGTTTCCCAATCCTGAAAATCTTTGTTAGAATTGGTATCCCGAATGGTTCTTGAAGAATGGTCTTTCAAAGGAGTGGGACCACACGGGGCCAAGTAAACCCAATCTAGGGTATGAGAAAGGAATGTAGCAACCAATGATATTCTTTACTTAGACAAGATGGAGAGAGGATGAAAGAAAATATAATTACTCAAAGATATTGGTTTGACCCTTAGAAATTCTAGCCTTGGGATGGCAAGGCATGTTTTGGTCCTGGAGCTAGGGCTTGGCTTTCCCCCAACTCCATTGTCGGAATGTCTTCAAATTTGAAGGAGGGCTAGAGGAAAGGTCAGTGCAGGAGACCTAAGAGATCGAATTTTTTCAATGGCTAGCTTGTCGTGAAATTGATGCCCTAGGCACCCCAATGTGGCTAGACTTGGGAGAAGTTGAAAGAATAAGAGTTTTGGTGACCACCCTTGGTAGATCAATGCCTTAATCCTTGGAGAATGGAGTCTGTGTTGATTATGTGTAATATTTCTTGGTTCCCAGTCAAGGAGGCCTCAAAATTACTTTACAAACCCTCTAAGTCAAGTGAAAGCAATCTTGCAGCTTTTATACTTCAAATGCACAAGAGGAATGGCTTATCAAGGTCAAATTTTACCCCAAAGAGATTTCGCTCACACTACATGGCCCATACATGGAGAGAAACGTTATAATAGAGACAATTCCACAATATTAAGCAATAGTTTGCATGCAACAATTAGCCCTAAAACAATGAAAATCCCAATCCAACATATATATGACAAAAGTAACAAGAATAACATCAAAATTTTGTACTTACATGCAGTTAGAGTATATCCAACCATTCACAAATGACAAGAGAGAAGATAGACCAGTAACCATACATCAAAATTCATCCATAAATGCTCCAATTCATCCTCCAGAAAAGTGTGAAATTCTCTAAAGAAGAGAGATTCAATCCAAAGTGATGATGGGAAATGATCTGACCTCACTTGTATTTATACTCATCTTAGGAGTTCGAATTAGCCTCCTTGGCCTACATAAGCCCCAAAATAAAATAATGTGCTAATAATACAACTTTTGGTCACAAACCCACCAAACTAGCTCATAAATGAAAAATTAAACCTCTCAAGAGGTCAAATAATAATCTATGCATGTCGTAGGGCCCCCTAAGAGGCGTAATGAGGTCCATGGGTGCCAAAATGAAGAATAGGACCCTCAAAAGCAGTGGGCAAGGGATTGGGCCCTTGTAATAACCCGTGGTGCTCCAAATGACATGTCGAGGCACACAAGTGTCCTCATGGGTCTCCAAACAAATCGAAGATGCCTATGGGTCGCCTGCAAGGGCTAGAATGATAGTGTAGGTGATGCCACATCATTGTACAGGTCCTGGATCATCTACCAACTGTATGGTGTAGATTTGGGGGCAACTGGGCATAATAGATCAAGTGCATCCTCCTCGTCCAATAAGTGAACCACGAGCAATCTCTGAATGGCTATGGGAATCCATGGAGTGCAATCTGCTGATGTGCAAGCCCATGGCTCTCAATGCTCACCCTACATGCACCAATGCAGTCCTTTGGAGGATTATGACCCCATATAGGGAGACCAAACCCTAATGGAAACCATCTGCAATCGTGCATAAGATCTAATGTGTCCCCTAGCCTTCCATACAACAAGTCATTAGAAAAATCGAGCAAATGAGCTTACCTAATCATGGACCACATGTGGGGACTTCATAATGGTTTTCCCTTCCATAGTGGGTTTCGGGCTAACACGAAGTGCCGAAACGTTCCGGAGATTCCGAAACGGGTACGTTTAGAAATGTCACCTCCCAAAAATGGAAATATCGACCGAAACATTGGCTAAAACATCATACATGTTTATATATATAGAAAGAAATTTATAAACAAGTGAATACCACATTATCTTGCAGAAAAAAAGGGAATAAGGCCCATAGATGAAATTTAGAATGAAACCCAAGTTTATATTAACTCTCAGATGATTACATAATGGTTGAGTTTCGGTCAAGTTTCAATCGAGTTTCGGAGTTTCAGGTATGGGTATGTCCCGAAACGTCGGGTTCCTAGAAGTTTCATGCAACATAGGTTTCGGGGTGTGTCAATGTCTCCTAAACTTCAAATGGGGTTAACCAAGTGCCCTATTAGGTGATTTCTACCTCTAAAGGGGATAATATAGTCAAGGTACATCTGTCAAAAGGTGGTGGCATGTGACAGATAGGTGAATGAAGTAGGGGATGAGAAAGGGCAGAACTGGGTCACATGCTGGTGTACAAGGGTAGCTAATAAGAGGGAACCCTGCACTTGGGTTTATAATGTGTAGAAGGGAACAATCGTGGTACATGAGGTGCCCCAGCCTGGGTTTTCCACCCTTATTTATATGCCTTTTCCTTTTTTATGATTTTCTTTGATTAATTGCTCAAGGCTCAAGGAGTTAGAGCATGATGTATAAGATATAACAGTGAATTACCCCTTTTTAGGTGGGGCGATTCATTGCCCACCAAGGGTTGGGACAATCATGGGTTCCTATACGATGAAGAAGGCTCATAGAACCTGTAGGAACCAAAGTGATGGCCATGATGATGGGGTAGAGCTCATGTATTGCCTTTTGCCCACGTGCTAAATGTTTTTGCCCCAGCTATCTTCTGCATTTTGTGGTACTTTTACAGTTGAATGTCACCATATATGATTTTAACTTTCTTTTCAGCTGCATCAACCTCCAGGCTTCATTCCAGGCCACGACCCAAGGTGTGGGCAAAGGGAAGGGGCGAGCTAACCCTATGTGGACCTGATGGAGGAATGTGGACCCAGGTGGGAGAAATGATGGATGGGGTAATAATGAATGGGAAGAAGGTAATATGAACCAGTGTTGCGAACATCCCAATAACATCCTGATTTTATCTCGAAATCACAATTTTTTGGCCTAGCCAATGTTTGTCGATTTTTAAAAATATTTTTATGGCATCTTAAGTTTGTTGATGTTTGCCGATTTTTTACCGATATTTTCCCGATTTTTACGATTTTTTGGTTTTCTAGACCCTTGCCGATTTTATCCCAATGTCGATGTTCGCAAAACGGATAAGGGAGTGGGACCACACAACCAAAATCGAGGTTTCCCATGAAATACCATCCCTGGAACCAAATGGTTAGTAAAAGAGATCCCACAGGACTAGAATCCAAGGTTAATTCCTAAAAGGGATCGAGGGGACAGAAGCACACACCTAGCCCATTCTTTCCGTCGAAATCCCCCATTAATCCATACCCAGAAGTGTCCATGATAAGCAAACCACAATACTCAATGTCCAAATGACAAGGCATACCTTTAGATTCGGGAGGCCCACGTTCAAACATAAGATCATGGCAGATGGGTGAGGGCATAGTTTTAAAAATTGTTCGGCTTGAACCAGAAACTGGTCAAACCGGTCCATTCATTGGGCGACGGGGTCAAACCAACCAAAAAACTCAGTTGAAGGGTCCATTTCTCCCAAATTTCACAAAAACCGGAACAAACCCGCTGGTTTATGATGGAACCAGCTGGTTTATGGTCAAACCAGTCGGTTCCATCACAAACCAATCAGTTTATTGCCAGGGCGGCTATAGACCTCACATAATGCATTATTGTGAGTTTTCAAGTTGTTTTGAGGGAAATTTGGAGTTGTTTTCCTCCAAAAAATAGTCCCTCCAAGAAAAGCATGCCTACCCTCTCATTTGCCTGACACATCTCAACCCTAGCAATGTTGGAAATTAATGGTAATGTTAAATTCTTAATGTAAAAATGGCATTTCCTTTATTTTTCATGTTTATCCTTTTACTTAAATTTTTAACATTACCATGAAATGACTCAGGATGTTTGAGAGTGGTTTCAACCTCATTGGATTTCATATGGAGAAACTAGAATTTTAGATTTCACTCAAAATTCAGCAGCCTTAATGGTTTTAAGGATTTCATGGTTTGGGGGTTTGCAATGTTTCCATTTGATTCTATCATGCATGAGGGTATGAGATTGGCATTTGATCAAGAGCACAAAGCCCTTTAAGAACCTTGATGTTGGTGGCATTGATTGTTGAACTTTGTTGATGTTGGTGGTATTGATTGTTGAACTCCTCTACCATGGCCTTAACAAGAATGTACCCTCACTCAAAGGAAAACGACTGGTTAAGTATGCTAATCTTTTTCTACCACATTATAAGGTTGAGGAGATGAACCCTTCACTCAAACCAAAATCATTGGTTAGGCATGTTAAACCTTTTCAATTTCTATCATGTTATAAGGTTGAGAAATCCAAGTCTGAAGACTTTGAACTAGATGATGTTTATGTATCTCTTGTTGATGATCCCATTTCTAGTAGCGTTGAATCAATGATGAGCTCCATGAGTGGCCATGTTGATCGGTGATTTGTAGTTTTGATGTCTATTTTTGCTACTACTACTACTACTACTACTAATGTTGTAGAGGAGTTTTAGGAGTCCACAAACTCTGAGCCATATTATTTATGTAGCTCATGTAGATGTTTTGTGTTGTGATGATTGCAAGGTGGGGTATTGTCGTGTCAATGAATGCTTTGCATATAGCCTAGGTTATTTTGATTATGGGGGGTTTGATGACTATGATGGCATTATCATGATGTTCAACGCATCAACAATTGATTGCCATAGAGTGATCCATTTATTAGTATATTTTCATGGTGATATGTCATGTCTTAGGGGGTTGACCCTCCCTTTTTGAATATATGACTACTATACTAGAGCACTCCACATCCTTGACATGTTTTGACATTGGGATTACTCTTTTTGATGGACATATGCATTATTTTGGTTGGATAGTCCCTCATTGGCACACATGTGGAGCTATTTCCCTTGATCTATCATTATTTTATCATTTGAAATGGGCTGTCCTATCTATGTGGAGGTCAATTTAGTTCGATTTGACTTAGCACATACTTCATGATGACCTTTATTAGTTAGATAACCATCCTTACATTGTGGATCCACCTCACTTGGCTTGGTTTATGGAGATCGCTATGCTTGGGAGGTAAGCCATACCCCTGTTGAGCTCGCACATGCCATTCTAGAGGGGATGATTCACATCTATTTTGGATCTTGGACTGAGATTGCTACTTGGATCACACATGTGCCATCTTTCTCACACAGTGGAATTCGTTTGAGGATATATTGGAAGATTTTGAGGGACGACCCTCTTTCTCATGCTTTGGGGCCATTTCCGTGATGATTTTGAAGACTAGAAGCTAGTCATCTAGCTTATTTTTAGAATGTTGTTGCCTCATATTGGACATATCTCCTTTAGGAGGTTATTCTTCATGGTTTAACTTCAACCATTGCATTATTTTGACTAGGACGTCCACCTTCTTGGACCATCTATGTATTAGAGATTGTACATGTGACACTAGTCCACCATAAAATATTGTTTTGTCGACCTATCCTCTCAAATTAGTGATTTGTAAATTGTCATTGATATTCCACTAGATGGTTCATCACAACAGATCAAATAGAAATATATTGAAATCGAAAAATATAGACTACTAGCTATGAGGGTTAACTTTTCTTAGATTTTTGGATTGATTAAGTTATTGTTTCTTGCTTAAACATGCAATAGATAAAATACAGAAAATAGAGAACAATGAAAAATGAATACTCACAAACCATAATGAACACAAGATATGCTCTAGGAAACACTTACAGAAGAAAACCCAACTAGAAGGTGAGACTGCTCTGCTCTCTCTTTCTCTAAATGGAAATGGTGCAAATACAGAGAAGTGAGACTTGTGGCCCGTGGGTTGTTACAACACACAAACCCTCTCTGTTTGCTCTCTCTCTATCTACTGTCAGCTACTATGCTCATCTATGAAACAAAATGCACTTGAATAGAATGGAACCCCTTTTCCTCCTAGCCAATAATAAGATAGGTCGATAGCCAACTAGTGGTTAAGTACTCTTAGCTAGAGTTTCAATATTAACCCTTCTAGAGTCTTCTTCATCATGGTCCCATGGCTAGCCCATTTTCCATGAGTAATGGGGTTGATGTGGCATCCTCTCAAATCATGGAGGCCAATAGGAAGGTCAACTTCCAGCAGCATAACTTTTGCAAACACACTTTGTTTTAGGGGCTTTTAAGCCTAATTTGAGCTAAGTGCTTCGTTACCCTAATATATTATCCTAGTATAAATAAGGGAGCACTAACTATTGGAAAATCGATTAGGGCAACATTTTAGTATGACTTTTCCTTACTTGACAGTTATTTGTGATATTATGTTCCTTTTTACTTGATTATGCTTATGTTTTAATCATCAAAAAAATGCCAAAAACAACGAATATCACAACCATACAAAGTTGAACATAAGATATAGGCTCCAAGCCAAGGAAAAACTCCTCCAAGGGAAAAACCCAGAAAGAACTTTTCTTGTTATAGAATCAATTCAAAGGAGACTTCCAAGACCAAAACCTAGACCAGGCCTACCACCAAGAACCAATTCAACCAGTCAATCTTTCTTTTTCAATGCAAGACAAAATCTCCAAGGGCAACAAAACGAGATCTCTTCGAGATGAGGGCTCTTCTGGTGAAATATGTAACTAGGTTTGGCCTTCATAATGACATATGTTATCATGATTTTATGTAATTGCTGTAAAGAGAAAAATAAATTTGTTATTGTCATTCTTGAGGCATGGGTTTCATGCTCAACGGAAATTTATTTTCAGGTCAAGCAACCATTGTGTGCTTCTAGGGCTTGTCATTGAGCCTACAAGTCAATTGAGTCATTGTCATGTATGGAAGACCCTTTTAGGCATGTTACATATTGTAAAGAAAATGTATTTGAGTCAAATCTAGAGTCAAAAGACCCTCTAAGACCTCCTCATAGTGCAAAGAACAAGCCAGCCTTCAAAGGAGCAAGTCGGCCTACCAAGAGGGGCAAGTCGACTTATTAGGACACTCAAGGAAGACTATAAATAGATGTACTCGGCCTCATTCAAGTGAAAATCATATCATCATCAAGAAGTTCGATCATAAGACAAGAAGAAGTCTCTTACCAAGCGAAGAAGGCCAAGACAAGAAGAGAGGAAGATCGAAGTATTTCAAGGAAATTTTTGGGTTTTCTTTCTTCACACGTGGGAAGTCATGGCATTACTTTCTATTGCAAAAGTAGCAAATTGTAGTCACTCAAGGAAGTCGAGATTTTTCTCTAAAGAAGTCTCCATTGCAAGCTGACTTTCATAGGAGAAGAAGCCACTCCAAGCGAAGGAGAAAAAAAAGGTAAAACACCATATTCTCTCACACGTGCAGAAACTAGGGTTTCCGCAGTAGCCAAAAAATTGTAGTCCCAGTTGTAGGTCCGAACTTGAGGTCGACGCAGAGAGTTGTAGCAATTGTGAAGCTAGATTGACTTGGGTTGACTTTGCTAGAAGAAAGTTCTTCAAAGAAGAAGTTTGAATTAGTCTTGGAGGGGTCTTGGTTAAGGGTTATAAGTCTTGGAATTCGTCAATTGAAGTTATATAAGAAGATAAGAGTTCTTGTGGGTTTCCTCTCAAGAGGAGAGGTTTTGGCCCTAGCTGATAGCCTATATCTTATGTTCTCTAGTCTCATTTTTCTTTATTGTTTTGGTAGTTGTTTGATGATAAGAACACTAATTATAATCAAGTGAAAGAAGAAGCTAATAAATGTGAAAATTTGGATGCCCAAATTTCTGCTGCAGCAATTGATTAAGTTTCTCCTACTTGTTAATTTCTGAATCAAGTTACTTACTATTTTCTACAGTAAATATTGAAACTAATACACTGCAACCTTCACCATTTAAATTATAAGTGGAAACAAGAAACTAAATAAGAAATAAATACAACACATCTACACAGCTATTTTTGGACTAATGTCCCCTAAAAAATCCAATTCGAGAAAACCGATGCAACAACTGAGGGTTTTATTATTAAGTTGTATTATTAAGTTGTAGTAATTCTTGAATACAATCTCTGGATGCCTTCCCGACAATCCAGTTATAGATAATATCATTGACAGAGAGATTTGTGAGATTACCTCACACTATCACTGGAAGTCCTGGTTGATCCAGCCCTTGAATGAATAGCCCCTAGTTGCCTCTGTGTTGCCTCTTCGCAGTGTCTGCGTCAGCCCAATGTCACACTATCTAGGACCTGCGTCACTCTTCCCGGCTGATCGATTTGCCTCCGATATTCTGAATTCTACTCTCCTGGTCTCAAACCCCAGCTTCCAACTACAAAAATCGAACCCTCCAGCAAATTCCAGACTCCCTCAAGGCTTTTGCGTTGCCTCTACGTCAAGCTCTGTTGCCTCTATGGGGCTCTGTGTGGCTCTGCATCAGCCTCTCTAGCTTTGTGTTGCCTCTGACGAATCTCTCTCTCTCTTCTCTGCTGAGTATTCTCCGACCGGGAAAGATTTCCCTTCTTCAACGTTGGGCTCTTCCGGCTCTGTTCTCTTGTTTCACCTACAGCTTTGGTACCATGTGAAAATTTGGATGCCCAAATTTCTACTGCAGCAATTGATTAAGTTTCACCTACTTGTTAATTTCTTAATCAAGTTACTTACTGTTTCCTACAGTAAATATCGAAACTAATACACTATAGCCTTCACCATTTAAATTATAAGTGGAAACAAGAAACTAAACAAGAAAGAAATACAACACATCTACACAGTTATTTTTGGATAAATGTCCCCGGAAAAACCCAATGGGGGAAAACCGATGCAGCAGCTGAGGGTTTTATTATTAAGCATAGTAATTCCTGAATACAATCTCTGGATGCCTTCCCGGCAATCCAGTTACAGAGAATATCATTAACAGAGAGATTTGTGAGATTACTTCACACTATCACTGGAAGTCCTGGTTGATCCAACCCTTGAATGAACAACCCCTGGTTGCCTCTGCATTGCCTCTTCGCAGTGTCTGCGTCAGCCCAGCGTCGCACTGTCTAGGACTTGTGTCACTCTTCCCGACTAAGCGATTTGCCTCTGAGTTTCTGACTTCTGCTCTCTCAATCTCACACCCTGGCTTCCAGCTACGGAAATCGGACCCTCCAGCAAATTTCAGACTCCCTCAAGGCTTCTATGTTGCCTCCACATTAGCCTACATTGGCTCTGTGTCAGCATCTCTGGCTCTATGCTGCCTCTAATGGATCTCTCTCTCTCTTCTCTGCTGAGTACCGGGAAGGATTTCCCTTCAGATACTATCCCTACTCCTCACTGCAATAGATCACTATCGAAAATCTCTTCGGCACTGCTCTGCTTCAAAAAATCGAACTTTTGATCTCCCCTCTATGTGTTTTCCAAGTGCCCCGCAAGCCTCTTCTTATATCTTTCTTTTGGACAACCAACAGCCCAGATTAACTTCTAATCAATGGCTTAGATCATTTTGGCTTGATCCTTGTCTTCTTCCAGAAGTTACACCCACAGTTTAGATTAATACCCATTAATTATTTTAATTTCCTAAGTTTAGACTTAGCATCCCATTAAAAATAATCAATTATTTTAATAAAACTATCTCTGGGTGGAATTTCCCAAAACGATTTATGGGTATTGCAGAATGCATGTGTCTAAGCCTCCCTGCAAATTTTGAGACTTACAGCACATCTGATGCTACCATAAATCAACAATAAATTTAAGTAAAATACATCACATGCAATTATCAAAGTAAGAGAAATCACTCAATCTAGTTGCCCTAGATTTGTCAACATGGTATTAGAGCTAAGGTGACAAGACAAGGAGAGGCAGCCTAAAGAAGGACCATCAAAAGAAATATCAAGAAAGGTTAAGGCATCAAAGAGGACATTGAACCATCAAGAAGGGATTCATAAGTGTCGAGCAATCTGAGTATCAAGGAAGGTACTAAGGAGTATCGTAGAAAACCCTAGCCCATTCAAGAAGGATTCTACACAAATAATTCTTGGAAAGATCACACATCATCATCACAAGGAGAAGAAGATCTCAAGGACCCCACCTCCGCTCAAAGAAAGAAGGACTACACATTGAAGCATCTTGAAGTCTCTGCATCAAAGGGAAGCAGGAAGAAGCACTGCCATCATCATCAATAAAATCAAGGGCGATCTCCCTCTCTTTGAAGAAAGGATCACATCACAAGCATATTTGAAAGGACATCTCTAGAAGAAGTATTGTCATCTTCAAGGAAGCAAACATCATCATCAAAATCAAGAAGGCAGCAAGTTGAAGATATCACCATCAAAGGAGTATCTTCACTTGTCAAGTAGATATCCTTATATCTATGACTGAATATACTATCAAAATGACTTCATTCTGCAAGGAGAGCAATAAGTTGGTTGGGTCATCAAATTTCCTTTCATGGGATTTGATACTCATAGAAAATGAAGTCATTGGACATGTTAAGGGTTTAATCGTTGAACCACCAAAGGAAGAAGCTCAAACTCTAGCGAAGTATATAAAAGGGGAGATAAGGGCTCAAAGAATCCTTATCAAATCAATCAAGGATTCTCTCATCCCTTTAGCAGTGAAATTGGAGATTCAAAAGACATCTATGACAAACTGGTAGAATTATTCTCCATAAGCACTGCAGGAGAAGTGATATCTTTGAGAATCGAGCTATATAAGATAAAGGTATCAAAGGGAGAAGGTATAGCCTCATATCTTATGAGGGTGTCACAAATACGAGACCAACTGTAAGAGTTGGTCCAAATAATGTCTGACAAAGAGATGACCATCGTGGTGCTCGATGCATTACCTGATGAATGGGGAAACTTTGAATCAAGCATCTATGGAAAAAAAGAAGCCGCCCCATTTAGTGAACTTTGGTCACTGTGTAAGATTGAAGAAACAAGGTTATAAGCAAAAACTGAAATTGTACCAAGTGAACAAGTTCAAGCATTTGTTGCCATGGCTAGGAGAAAAGGAAAGTTTGGGAAGTTTGGTCCTCAAAAAAAAATGAAGATCGATATGTCAAAGTTCCAATGCTATGGTTATCAGGAATATGGGCATCTCAAGAGAGATTGCCTAAAACTCAAGAAAGACAACAAGAAAAGGAAAGAAAGGAGTGAAGCCCATGTCACTGAAGAAGTGGAAGAACCTGAGAAGAAGAAATCAAAGGAGGAAATGAAAGATCTCTACTATGACTAAGATAATCTCCTTCACTTAGTTCTTTTCAGTTTTTGTGAAAGATAGCTATCATGGTAGAAAACATTGTAAGTATGATAGGATGCATCATCTTAGGAGATGGCATCATATTTGAAGCATACGATTGAAACAAGAGCTCATGACATCATTAAAGAAGCTTGAAAGGATAGTTGAAGTAGAAGTCTACATGGATGAAGCAGTCATCATAGAAAGGAAGTAGCTCTTGGTAACCTCATTGAAAGCATAAATAGTAAATATGAAGAAAATCATCTAATATGATAGAAGATAGAAAGAAATCATCATACATCATCATCATTAAGAAGGAGAATTTGCGAGATGAGGATAATCAAGGTCCTCCATTGGAATCTTCATTAGAAGGTTCACTTCTACTTGGGAAAAGCAAGTGTCTTGCTGATAGTCTACATTCCACCTTCTGTGGGATCTATGATTTAGAAAGATGATGGTATGGTGAAAAAGGAGTGCAACATGGTTGAAGTACTTTCAAGCAAGGAAAGGAAGTTGTCGAAGGGAGAATAGATGACCAAAAGGAGAAAATAGGTATGCACATATTTAATAGATTAAGTCATGTCATCATGTAGTTGCAGATAGCATGGGTGAAATTTGAATGCCCTATCTTATGAGCATGATCGAAGGAGAAGGATCTCTTCCTTTGGAAAGATGCAAGAAGGCATATGTATTAAACTAGTTCACATATTTAGAAGATGAAATCACATAATATGTCCTCATATGGAATATGAGGTGGTTGACAAAGATGGAGGAACTATGTATAAAAGCTTTTGGGGAGCAATATGTGAAAAAAGGAAGAAGAACTAGTGAAAGATGAAACTATAATCACATAAGAGAAGTGATCAACATCCTATGACTAGAAGAATTGGCTATGATATTTCCATAGAGAAAGTATGAAGACTCTGATGAAGTATATAGAGGAAGGAGACCCATGACACTGGATGCCTTGGAGATGTGTTTATGAATGTGCAGGATATTGCAAGCAAGCAGATGTCATGATGAAAGGCCATCATAAAAGGTAACTTTGATTTGATGTTCATTTTGATTTTTAAACAAACATCTAGTTGGGTGGAAACAGGGCTACCAAAAGAGAGTTGTAGATGTCACCTAAAACTAGCACTCGTGATTGGATGAAAGATCCTAAAAGTAACATGACTTGGAAAAGGTAGATGAATGAATATTAAATTATGGTATGTTCTATGCTTAGAGCAGTTTACTTATTTTTCTTCTTATTAGCCACAGATTAGCAATCACATATACATTAAGTAAAATGCAGATAGAACATTAAATGATCAACAGAAAACAAGCCAAGACAAGAGACACAAGATGTGGTGGCTAGCCAGGGACAAACCCCAATGCGGGGAAAACCATTTGATCAAATCTTCTTTTATCTTCAATAGTTCAGCAAAGAGAAATAGTACAAAATTTGAATTTTGTAATTTTATATCAGCAGCAACAAACCCTAGATCAGCAAAGTCAAACTTGGTCAAACTAACTGAAATTGACCTCTAAAATACTTGGTCAATTTCTGGTCAACTTGTCCTTGAACAGCCTGAAGAAACAGCACTAAAAGTTCAGTCACTTTGCATATTTCTGAAGTCAACTTGCAGCCCTAAACTAGGGCAGTCAACACTGGTCAAACCAAAGGTCAGATCACCTCGATTTTCATGCCAAAAATTGCAGCCTGCCTAGGAGAGGCAACCACACCCAATCCGCACTCTTGGAAGGTCAACGCTTGGTCAACGCTGGTCAAAGAGATGACTTGCTGCCCTAGCGTCCTTCTTTCTGCGTCTTCCTTGCCCTAGGACATCTTCCTTTCAGCCACACGTGTGAGAGAGAGAGAGGCTCCTTTTATGCGTAGGAGAGAGAGAGAGAAGATGAGTGAATTGAATTGTCCAAATGAGGAGAATGCTCCTTGTATTTATATGCAAACGTTGAGGTTGAATAGATATGACTGTTGGGCTTCTGAGCCTACATAAGTTTGTTGGCCGACCTTGACAATTTGTCCATAATCAAAATAAATTCATATCTCCATAAATACTTATCGGAATCAAATGATCTTTTGATCAATCCTACACCTCTCGATGAGAGGAATCTAGGAAAAATATCTGAAGCCATAAATAAGGTGATCCACATGGAGTTTGGCCCTAGTTGCCAATTTTAACACTCCCCCTCAACTAGGGAGAACTTCATCTCCAATCCGTCAGACCATCGTTGCTATCCATTCATCAAATGTATTGTCCTGTACAGCTTGACCCCGCTCTGCTTTGCTCTGCTCTAACTATGAAGAAGAAGAAATGATCGAGGATCTATCATACCATCCTCCACTGACCCGAAGTCAGTCTCCGAGTGTGAACCACTCTCATTGCACCCGGATCAATGTCATTGATCCCAGATCAATGGAGATCATCCTAGCATAGGGAGTACGATAGATACAACGATGCGTCCATCGATAGTACTACTATGGTCCCTATCCTCATTTCCCTGCTCACTGATCAGTTGAGAGGTACTTCCCATGAGTCCCAGACTGCATGGGTAGGATGCCTCGATAGGAGAACTAATCATCCTGTCCACAGGAGAACAAATCATCCTATCCAGTGGATGCCACGGAGAACTAATCATCCTGGCCTACAGGAGAACTAATCATCCTGCTCCACAATCGCCACGGAGAACGAATCATCCTGGCCCACAGGAGAACTAATCGTCTTGTTCCACAGTCACCACGGGGTGTCACAGGGGAAGGTTGAACCTTTAGCCTGTACATAGTGCACCACCAGGGGATGGTGAGTCGCCCTGTGGTCACATGTCGCTCTAAGAAGTACCCCGCGCCCCCCTGGAGCCCCAGAGCTCAATACATCATACTCGACCCTCATAAGAGGGTCTCTGAACAACACCAAGTCATTCTCGAAAAGTCAGGAATTTGACCTTTCCTAGGGGCTTTGTCAAAATGTCGGCGACCTGTTCATCTGTACCGATATGTTGGAGCCTTATTGCTCCTCGCTGCACCATATCTCGAATATAGTGGTACCTGATATCGATATGCTTGGAGCGATCATGAAATACGGGATTCTTTGATAAACGGATCCCGCTCTGGTTATCACACAGAATCACGGTGGTATCCAATGTAAATCCAAACAGCTCGCTAAAGAGCTTTTGCAACCAGATTGCCTCACAGGAGGCCATGCTAGCAGCAATGTACTCTGCCTCGGCGATGCTCAAAGCCACTGACTTCTGCTTCCTACTCATCCAGGATATCGAGGCAAATCCCAAAGAGAAACAGCACCCGGAAGTGCTTTTTCGGTCCACCACACTGCCTGCCCAATCAGCATCAGTATACCTAAGTAGTCTCACATCTTCGGCAGTGTATCTCAACCCATGAGTGATTGTGCCACGAAGATATCTCAACAGATTCTTGGCACCAATCCAATGTGAGTGGTGACGCTCAACCATATGTTGACTCAATGTGTTGACTGCAAAGCATATATCCGGACGGGGGTTCACCAAGAACATTAATGCTCCGACGAGTTGACGATACTCGGCAGCATTTCGTAAAACAGGTCTGGCAGCACTACCGCTTAACTTCTTGAAGTCAAGCTCCATCGGGGTAGTTATGGGCTTACAGTCCACCATGCCGAATCTCTCCAATATCTTCACCACATATTTTCCTTGAGATAGGAAAATCTCCCCTCGTTTCTGCCTGACTTCCAGTCCTAGGAAATAGTGCATAAGTCCTAGGTCTTTCATCTCGAACTCAGAAGTGAGCTCCCTCTTACTTTCGTGAATGAGAGGGTTTGCACCTGTTAGAAAGAGGTCGTCAACATATACCACCAGTATGAGAGGCTTGTTATCTATAACCTTAAAGTAAAGGTTAGGGTCAGCTTCACTCCTAGTGAATCCCAGCTTCATCAAGTAGCTATTGATCCTCTCATACCATGCTCGGGGTGCTTGCTTTAGCCCATAGAGGGCCTTCTTCAACCGCACACATGAGATTCTCGATCATAGATCTCAAATCCTTTGGGTTGCTCCACATAGACCTCCTCTTTGATCGAACCATGTAAGAACGCAATCTTGATATCCATCTAATGCAAGTTCCATCCTTGCGAAGCAGCAAGGGCTATGATTGAACGGATGGTGGTATATTGGGCAACATGTGCAAATAGCTCGTCATAGTCTATACCTTCCTTCTGGGAGAAGCCACAAGAGACAAAATGAGCCTTATACTTTTCCGTACTTCCATCAACTGCATGCTTTATCTTGTAAAGCCATTTTGAAGTGACAACTGCTTTGTCCTGGGGTCTGGGGACCACATCCCAAACATCGTTTTTCATAATGGACTTATATTCCTCGGTCATAGCATCCTTCCATACTTGATGCTTGACGGCATCTGTGAATGACGAAGGCTCATTTTGGATGATCGTGCTCATGATGGTCAGGTATCCCTGGTACCTGTTCGGCTTCTTACTTTCACGGAAGGTTCCTCGGGGTGCAATGTGTCCTTCAGCATCATCAAGTGTCCCCCCCTAAGCCATGAAGGCCTCTTCCTAGAAGAGGAAGGCTCTTGCGAAGGAGGATCAATAGGATCCATAGGTTCTTCCACATCGGGCATCGTCTCATCTTCTTTTTCCTTGGTGTCAGCTTCTTTAGATCCCCTTAAAGTAGGAAGATTGTCTACCTTGCTAAGAGCCATATCTTCATCAAAGGTGACATCATGACTAATCTCAACTTCCCTTTAACCAACTACATAGATTCTATAGCCCTTAGTATTTTCGCTATAGCCCACGAAGATTCCTTTCTTTCTAGATCCACCCAATTTATTCCTTTTTGCTTTAGGCACATGAAAATATACAGGGCTTCCAAAAATTCTAAAATGAAATACGTCAGGTTTCTTACCGGTGAACATTTCTCCGGGAGTTTTGGAACCCAATGCTTGATGAAGGCATCGGTTTTATACATATACAGCAGTATTTGCAACTTCGGCCCATAGAAACTTCGAAAGTCTTTGATCATGGAGCATAGCACGAACAGCTTCCACAATTGTACAATTCTTCTTTTCCGCCACACCATTCTGTTCAGGAGTATATGGCGTAGTAGTCTCCCTCTTAATGCCAACCTCTTTGCAAAAGTCGTGAAACTCATTGGATTCATATTCAGTCCCATTATCAGTGCTTAAGATCTTGATCTTCTTTTCGGTTTGATTCTCGATCAAGGCTGTAAAGTGCTGAAACCAGGAGAACACTTCATCCTTCTTTTTCAAGATGTATATCCAAGTCTTGCGAGAATAATCATCTATAAAAGTGAGGTAATATAAATATCCTCCCAAGGAGTTCACAAGCATCATACTGGATATGTCTGAGTGAACCAACTGCAATACATCGAAGGTCTTGCTTTGGCTTGAGGGGAATGGTCCCCTTTTGAGCTTCCCTTCGGCACATCCTGGACATCCACCTTCTAGCTCTAATCTGGACTCGGGCATCCCGGCCACCATTTTTCTTACATCGGGTAGAGCTTTATAATGAAGGTGAGCAAACCTCCGATGCCATAGTTCAAACTGAAGAGATGTGTCACAAGACATGACACCCAGCGGACTTCCACCGACCTGATATAATGAATCAACTCGAAACCCAAGAGTAAAAGCATCTTTAAAGTTCTTTTTCCATACACGTACCTTGCCATCGCTGAAGGCCACCTTGTAGCCTTTGTCTTCCATTGTCGAAATGGACACCCAGTTCTTTTTGAGATCAGGTACATATAATACATCTTGTAAGTGGATGGTATTACCCTGATTCAATTTAAGAGTGACATTTCCTACGCCTTTCACGAGATATTTTGAATTATCTCCAAGAACAATTTCCAGGTTGGTTTCCTTCTCTATCAGATTATAGAGAGCTTCTTTGTAACCAGTGAAGTGCCTTAAGGCACCACTATCAATAAGCCAATTTCCCAGCGAGTGTGAGGGAGCAGTAGTAGATAGAGCTGCTGGTAGATAATATTCATCCTGCTTATTATTAACAGTGTTAGATTCATACCTGGAATTTCTTGCCTTTTTGAATGGTTGTCCTCTTCCTTGATTTCCAGCACTTCTTTTACCTTTGCCATTTGACCTCCATTCCTTTGATTGCCTTGAGAGGGATTTTGATCATCGTCCTGGTGTGAGTCCCTTTTATCAAGGCACTCCCTAGCATAGTGACCCGTTTTATTGCAATTGCAAAATCGTCCTTTTCTTCCACCTTTTGGTCCAGCCTTTCCTTTGAATTTAGCCCCGGAATTGTTTCTTCTTTTATAGTATGAGAAGAAAAGGCAGAGGGATGACCTTTAAGTATGGGCATTTCTTGCTCTTCCATCCTCGTTTCTTCTTGAATGCATCTGGCCATTACTTCCTCAAATCCAAGAATTACGTTATTGTTGAGAAGAGTAGTCCTGAATATATTCCATTCAGATGGCAGTCCTCCAAGAGTTGTAAGTGTCATTTCCCTGTCAGGAATTACTTCCCCAATAGATAGGAGATTGTTCTTGATCTCGGTGATCCTTAAGAAATATGCTTGCATACTCTCATCTTTGCCATTCTTAATTTCCTTCAGCTTATTTCTAAGAAACAAGACTTGATTTGCATCATTAACTTTAAATAAACTCACCAGTCTATCGTAGATTTCCTTGGAGGTGTTCAGCTCGGAAACATAGGCCACCAAGCATTTATCGATAGAGTCCCGAATGATCTTCCTTGCTTTGACGTCTCCCTTGGTCCATTTGTTCCTAGCAGCAGCGGATGCATTTGATGGAGGCTCGCCGCCCAACAATCCCGCCTCTTACATGGTCCAACACTTCCTGCTCTTCTAATGTTAGATCGAGAGACATCTTCCATCTGTGATAGTCAGACTACTCATGGAGTTTGTCTTTAGCAGGGAAGTGTGTTGAGGACCCCATGATTTCTTTAAGATAGCCTTGCCAACCTTCTCTTTGGTGATTTCTCTTGCTCTTGCTCTTGCTTGGCCTTTGTATTCACCTCAACTCTAATACCATGTTAAATTATAGTATGTTCTATGCTTAGAGCAGTTTACTTATTTTTCTTCTTATTAGCCACAGATTAACAATCGCATATACATTAAGTAAAGTGCAGATAGAACATTAAATGATCAACAAAAAACAAGCCAAGACAAAAGACACAAGATGTGGCAGCTAGCCAAGGACAAACCCCAATGCGAGGAAACCCTTTGATCAAATCTTCTTTTATCTTCAATAGTTCAGCAAAGAGAAATAGTACAAAATCTGAATTCTGTAATTTTATATCAGCAGCAGCAAACCCTAGATCAGCAAAGTCAAACTTGGTCAAACTAACTGAAATTGACCTCTAAAATACTTGGTCAATTTCTGGTCAACTTGTCCTCGAATAGCCTGAAGAAACAACACCAAAAGTTCAGTCAATTTGCAGATTTCTGAAGTCAACTTGCAGCGCTAAACTAGGGCAGTCAACACTGGTCAAACCAGAGGTCAGATCACCTAGATTTTTGTGCCAAAAATTGTGGCCTGCGTAAGAGAGGCAACCACACCCAATCCGCACTCTTGGAAGGTCAACGCTGGTCAAAGAGATGACCTGCTGCCCTAGCGTCCTCTCTGCGTCTTCCTTGCCCTAGGACGTCTTCCTTTCAGCGACACGTGTGAGAAAGAGAGGCTCCTTTTATGCGTAGGAGGGAGAGAGAGAAGATAAGTGAATTGAATTGTCCAAATGAGGATAATGCTCCTTGTATTTATATGCAAACGTTGAGGTTGAATAGACATGACTATTGGGCTTCTGAGCCTACATAAGTTTGTTGGCCGACCTTGACAATTTGTCCATAATCAAAATAAATTCATATCTCCATAAATACTTATCGGAATCGGATAATCTTTTGATCAATCCTACACATCTCGATGAGAGGAATCTAGGAAACATATCATAAGCCATTAATAAGGTGATCCACATGGAGTTTGGCCCTAGTTGCCAATTTTAACAATGAAGGAAAGCCAGATTTGCACGAGAAGATCACTTTCTGATGAAGAGAAGTACGACATCACGGATGGTTTAACCCAATGGTTTATTGAAGGAAAGTGATGGATGGTCGATTCCCTACGAAGAAAACCTAGAAGATGAAGGCTCCATAATGATGAAGATGAAATTCATGACATCGAAAGGGGGAGCTCTACAAGCAGCTGAAGATACCATGATCTCCACCAAAGAGCAGAGAGTAGTTGTTGGAAACCAATGCCTAGTTAAGAGGGAGCTTGGACAAATCCCTGGATGAAAGGAAGCTTGGGTATATTCTTTTATAGGAATGAGTATATCTTCCCTAGTTGAGAGGGAGAGATAGGCACATCATTCTTGTCTTCATATTGTGAAGAAAGAATGGAGGATTGGGT
The DNA here is from genome assembly GCA_000404065.3 of Pinus taeda. NCBI lineage: Eukaryota > Viridiplantae > Streptophyta > Pinopsida > Pinales > Pinaceae > Pinus > Pinus taeda. The sequence goes on along the minus strand of APFE031673173.1, from coordinate 201,470 downwards.
AAGCATCTTACACTGATTCCAATACTCTTTGAGGATGAGGTAGGGCATCCAAGATAACAGTAGTCGAAGAGGAAATTCCTTGAGGATGTGTTATTCCAAGATAGGAATTGTCCTAAAAGGACATACCCTATGAACACCTAGGTGGGGTATGTGCCTCGAGAGACAATGATGATGGTGTCTGTCAGTCATTGGTCTCACCAGCATTGTGCTTTGATCTCGTGGAGAGATAGAGTTGTTAGTCAAGGCCTTGCTATGTGACAATGTTGGTTGGAATGATGAGATGCTCTGGTATAAGCTAATAAGCTAGCTTATGAGATGGCTTACCAATCCGACTCTTCTTATGAGAATTCTTCAATTTGAGAATGTCCAAGTACCTTGTATGGATTATGAATACCTCCCTAGTTAAGAGGGAGTGTTGAAATATGTAACTAGGTTCGATCTTCATAATGACATTTGTAATCATGATTTTATGTATTTGTTGTAAAGAGAAAAATAAATTTATTATCATAATTCTTGAGGCATGGGTTTCATGCTCAAGGGAAATTTATTTTTAGGTCAAGCACACATTGTGTGCTTCTAGGGCTTGTCATTGAGTCTACAACTCAATTGAGTCATTGTCATGTATGGAAGACCCTTTTGGGTATGTTACATATTGTAAAAAAAAAAAAAAAAATTGAGTCAAATCTAGAGTTAAAAGACCCTCCAAGGCCTCATCATAGTGCAAAGAAAAAGTCGGCCTTCAATGGGGCATGTTGGCCTATTAGGACACTCGAGGAAGACTATAAATAGATGTACTCAACCTCATGCAAGTACAGATCAGATCATCATCAAGAAGTTTGATCATAAGACAAGAAGAAGTCTCTTACCAAGTGAAGAAGGGAAGGATAAGAAGAGAGGAAGATCGAAGTATTTCAAGGATTGTTTTTGCATTTTCTTTCTTCACCATTTGAAGTTAGGGCATTACTTTTTGTTGCAGAAGTACTGAATTGGAGTCACTCAAGAAAGTCTAGATTTGTCTCTAAAGAAGTCTCCATTGCAAGTTGAGTTTCCTAGGAGAAAAAGCCACCCCAAGTGAAGGAGAAAAAGAAGGTAAAACACCATATTCTCTCACATGTGCAAAAACTAGGGTTTCTGCAGTAGCCGAAAAATTGCAATCCCAGTTGCAAGTCTGTAGTTGAGGTCAAAGCAGAGAGTTGTAGCAATTGTGAAGCTGGATTGGCTCGAGTTAACTTTGCTAAAAGAAAGTTCTTCAAAGAAGTTTGACTTGGGTTTGGAGGGGCCTTGGTCAAGGGTCATAGGTCTTGGAATTCATCAATTGAAGTTCTATAAGAAGAGAAGAGTTCTTGTGGGTTTTCCTCTCAAAAGGAGAGGTTTTGGCCCTGGCTAATAGCCTATATCTTGTGTCCTCTTGTCTCATTGTTTTTTATTGTTTTGGTAGCTGTTTGATGATAAGAACACTAACTATAATCAAGTTAAAGAAGAATCTAATAAAGTTAAGTAAAATACATCACAAGCAATTATCAAAGTAAGAGAAATCACTTAATCTAGTTGCCCTAGATTTCTCAACATCTTCTAGCCTTTCGCTCTTACCAAGACAACCTGCAACACCTCCTGCGATTTCAAACCTAAGGTAACCCTAGAAACCCTAAGGTACTCACAAGTGTGAACAGTAGAAAGCATATTTCACGCTTTTGAACTCTTCTAGGGCTTCTTCCTTTCTTCACTAGCCTTCTTCTTGCTTTTCTACGACTTTTGCACTCCTTTCTAATTGCAGATCGAAACCAAAGATGTATGTTTGAAGTATATAGAAATAGGTCGAAGATCCTTCTTTATATAGCCTTTCCAAGAGGCTAAAATAGCCCTCACTAGGCCGACTTCCTCTTTGTAGGCCGATTTGGCCTTGGGAGGCTTCAAGACACTTCTATATACAAAATATTTTTCCTTTTCTTGATACAAGTGCCCGAGAGGGTCTTTTACAATATGACAAGGACACTTTGACACATGACAAACCCTAGGAGCATTCAATGGATGCTTGACCTAATAACAAAATAGTATGAAATCCATGCTCTACAAAAGTCATATTCTTTCTTCTTTTGATATATACATAGAAATTACATTATGGCATGAGTCAAATGACAATTATGAAGACCGAAACTAGTTACATTTTGCAACACTCCTTAACTAGGGAGGTATTCAAAATTGTCCAACCAGTACAAGGATTGTACTCCTTTTGAAAAGTTCTCACAGAAGAGTCAGATTGGTAAGCCATTTATAAGCATCAACATTATGATAAATCGGCACTGTCTTTAAGGCCTAACTAGACAAGCTTTACTTCATTCAAGAGAATTATGCTGAGAGTCTTTACGTGTGATACCTCACTACCTCTATGAGGCACATACCCCATCTGGATGTCCACAAGGTATGTCCTTTAAGGACTATTCATATCTTGGATTTCCCATCTTGAATCCTCAAAGAACATCGGTCCTCTTCGACCACTCTTATCTTGGACACTTGTCCTATCCTCAAAGTGTCGCTCCATTTCCTTTTTTGGATGTTTTATCCTCAAGGATACCACACATGCTTATCCAATCCTCCGCCATTCTTTCTTCAAGACCTTCACTTGGACTCACGGTTGTTAGTCCTGGTCAAGTACATGACACATGAAGAAAATAATGCACATGTGATGTCCAACATCACTCCCTCTAAACTAAAGAGGATATCCCTATTCTCCTTTTCACTTGAGAATAGATCATTGCTCCTATTCAAGGAGACTCATTCACTCCCTCTCAAATCCAGAGGAGATCCCTAACTTCCTTTTCTACTAGAGAAGTCATAGTTAGAAGCTCTCAAGCTTGTTTCCATATTTGTTCTGCATGGTTCCCTCTTTCCTTCGCACCTCATTGTATCGAGCTTGCTTCCTTCTTGGGTATCATGGAGCCATCTTCTTCCCTCAATTTTGTGACAGGTTCCAGGTCATCAATTTTGCACATCACTTCTTGTCAATGAAGGCATTATATTAAGCCTTCCCAAGTTTTCAGATTATCATAGCTTTCCACAAGAAAGTGATCTCTTTGATTGTAGCACAAATTTTGACCTACAAGTTATCTTCTCGCACTACTACCTTTCAATCCCAAGATGATTACATCTTGACTTCACAATTGTCAGGTATCACATATTGAGCTTCCCTCAAAATTTTTCATGTATTCCATCCATATAGTGGATCTTGCCTCAACTATCATCATGTGTTCCTACAACATCCTTCCAAGTAGCAAAACAATATGTTAACCAGATAACCAATAATAATGATTAACATCAGACTTACGTCATTGTGACAATTTTCTCATCATCAACATCTTCAAAGTCCATCTCCACATGAACCTTCCTTCATGCATCAGGGTGCCCAAGGATTGAACTTGATTACCAAGTTACCATTTTCTTCTGGAGATTATACTAGATGTTGACCACTAATATATATATATATATATATATATTCTAGCGAGAAAGTTTTACTATTCTATCCATTCTAGAGTAAGTCAAATTCATTTTCATAGGCATCATATAATCAAATTAAAGATTCACTATGCATAATTTATGACCAACTTTTCTTACAGGATTATATGACTCCTACTCAATTACTTTATGCATCCTTAATCTTTCACATAATCATCTAGCTATAAATATTTCACAATGATTCTACAACTTGACCAATTGCATTCCTTCATCCTTTTAAGAGTATTGTATCCATCCAATATGGAATACATACTAATCATTGCATAATGTTTTTTCCAAGAACCTCCAAAATGATGGTTCTTATAGGACCTTGAAGATCCATCTTAGCAAAAATGACTACCTCTAACATAATGTTAGACAATATATGGATGAACATTATGCAAAATGGTCCCAAACTTTTCATTCTTGAAACTTGAAAGACTAGATGATTCTTACAAAGTAATTCAATCAAGTAGACTCTAAATATGCTACTATCACATGCTTCTATCTATGATGCCATACCAAAACAAGATTCTTCTAGAAAATACAATGATGCATGCTTACTCCTTTAATGAACTTGTTAGCATCAATTCCTTCAGGGTCCTTACAGTTCCCTCTTTCCATCATGCTCATCATTAACAAGCACAAGAACTGCTTTGTTTAGCCATCCTTCTCATTTTGCTTCCTTCATTATGTACTTGCAATATTCACCGACAAGTACAACCAAGCAAAATATACAAAATGCATAATGTCAATTTTGACGATCTAGGGTTTCCATGGATTTCTTAGAGTGCATACTTCTAGGGTTCTTAAATACACCCTAAATTCCTTGATATTTTCCTCGGAAAACATCGACCCTAGGGGTATCCAATTCAACCCTCACTTAGGGTTTACCACATACCCTAGATCTTTTCTTGCAAACCCTAAATATCAAGAGCTAGGGCCTCCATGAGGGAACAAGTCAATTAGGGGTTTTTTTCACTTATCTAGGGTTTTCTAATCCAAGTCCCATCTAGGTTTTACAATCCCTAGATGCCATGGACCTCCAAGCTAAATCCTACAAACCCGAGAACCCTAATGTATTACATTATGCAGACCTTTTATTCAACCTAAGCATAAAACAATTATGCATACCTTATGGACAAGGACTACATACCTTTATCTTCCATGATCACTTGGAAGCTTCCACAAAGCCTTCTTCAAGATCTCAAAAATTTGATCTCACAAAGCATTGTCACTTCCACTGTTGTCATGATCTTCCTATCAAGATTGCCTTCAAGAGAAGCTTCAAAAATGTCAAGTCAGGATGCTCTTCAAGATGACTAACCGCTGCTCTTCTTGAATTTTGGCTAGCATATGTTGTAGATGCTACTACAGATCCTCAAACTAGACTCCTACTATAGCTCCTTGCTTCAAACGAGCCTTGAATGGTATACAGCAATCCTTCCTTACTTCTCTATCCTTGATGATAACTCTAAAATGAAGCTTATGTTGTCATTCTAAAACTTCGGCCCTCTGGTTAGGCCTTACTACAGTCATTGTAAAATCTTGAGTAGGCTAAAAATGCCTCTTCAACTTGTGGTCTTTGTTGACTGCTGGAGTAGCACCTGATGATTATGTGACGACTCCATGCCCAAGGATGATCCAGAGGACACTAGTACCATCAGATGTCATCAGTCAACAGAGTTTTTTAACTCTCTCTCTATCTTCTCATCATATTTCTTCTTTGTACCCAGATTCCACACCCTACGGGGAATTGTAATAAGTGATGCTAGTATGATGTTTCTTGAATTTGTAACAGGCCTAGGATGTGGGACTCGATCAGCAAACGAGTACACCTTGGAGTGTTTTTTTTATCCGGTGAATTATCCCTTTCGTTTCCCTTCTTTTTCAGAGGGGGATAATTCTCTGGATTTTTTCACTCATGCACACCCCAAAGCCGAGGTGACGGTTTGAAGATTGAGCCCCTGACACATCTTAGTGTCTAGGGTCGATGTATATTACCATACTAGATCACACGTAAAGTTTCGTGGAATTTGGCTAGGTCTAAGTAGGATTTTTTAATAGTTAAAAATTTCCCGCAAAACGGGATTTTTTAATTATTTTTTATGTAAAGGCATAAATAACTGGCCTTAGGAGATGTCTGGGGCGTATGACCAGTCAAAATTCATCCTCAGAGGCCCAGCATTCTCCTAGAGCCTACTTTGGGGGTCAAAAAATGACTCAGGGTCCCTCAAAAGGCAATTTTTCCAGTGACAGTGGCAAAAATGAAGAAAAAATTCAAAAAAATGAATAATTGGAAAAATTTAAAAATTTTTCCAAAGTCAAAATAAGTCAAATTTTGACATGGAAGTCAAGCATAAAGTCAAAGATGACGTGGCAAAGCAATGTGGGCCCACCACATGAAGTTTCAACTCAGCTCAACAAAAAGTCAAAGAAAAGTCAAAGTCAAAGTCAAATGGGCCAGCAGGCAAATGGAAATTTTTGAGTTACAAATTTATTTTAATTTTCAAAGGTTAAAAAAAAAAAGGTCATAAGGTTTATTAAAGAAAATTAAGTGGGTAGGGACCCACCTCAGCCCACCATATGCAAATGGCAAAAGTCCGTACGGCAGCCATCCGTATGAAATCCGTACGCTGGCCAAGTCAAAATTTACGTTGAAGATTTTCAGCTGATAACGTGGGCATATAAAAGTTAACGGAGGCCAGCATTCACAGTCAGCAAATACGTGGTAGGCAAAGGTATTGACGCAGTTTTATGTGCAGTCCATGCTGGCAATTCATATACGCACATGCTAAAAGACTCCCACCTCAGTCCGTACGCTGTCCGTACGGCAATCAACAGGCAGTCAACAGGCAATCCACGGCCAGCACATCTGTTGCGTACAGCAAGTCAACACAGTATGTATACGCAGGTTTTTAAGTGGGCATCCGTACGCTATCTCAGCTCCACGTTGGCAGTTAACAGGTACATACAAATAGTCAACGGGTCAGCACAGCAGTTTGCACATGATTTTAGCACGGCTGTTTATATTGGCAGCCAGTTTACAGCAGTCTACAGCCAGTTAACGTAGCCACAAACAGCTAGTTAGACCGCAGCTAAGGTGGGCAGCTATCAGCATTTAACAAAGTTTATTATCAGCATGTTTTCAGGCAGTTGGGACAGCAAGTTTACATGGAGTTTGACAGCAGTTTTAGAGGCAGCCAAGCAACAACAATTATCTTCACACATGGCAGCCACATGTTCAGTCAATCAGCAGTTATCTTCACATTGGGATTGTCATCTAAGCCACTTGTCATTTCATTTTTCATTGGGATCTTCACCTGATTGCCATTTGTCATTGGAATTTGCCTTGGGATTGTCTCCCATTTTCCTATTTATATGAGCCTTGGGCTCTTATTGTAAGATGATAGAACAAGCTATTGGGCTGGCGGAGACTCTGCCGGATTTTGTATTCAGCATTTACATTAATAAATAAAAGTCTTTGGAGTTACCAGCTTCTCTTGTGGTGCATGCCTTGGTACATGAGGTATACTTGTGTCGTTTAATATTCATGTGATTTTCATTTGCTATCTAGTTGTTTTTCATTTTGCCTGAAGGCACTATTGTCTAGGGAGGAGAGATTTGCAGCTATCTCAAATCTCTTCTGGGCTTGGTATATTTTGTACACTTGTTGTAGCTTGTCCATTCTCGGTTGAATGACAAGCTCAACTTGGGCTCTATATGCCAAGTCTCTTTTTGCTCTAACAATTTGTTTGCAAGTGTTTTCTATGTTTTCAAGCGACAGGTTTGCCAGCTCTGTTGGAGGGCGAGGACTTCTTCGGCGGGAATAGTCACCTCCAGGATACCAAGGATCCCACATGCTGTTCAAGCCATCAAGCTCTTAAGACACCAAAAAGAGATTTACTCAAGAGGGAAGTATCTTGATCTCTTAGCTTCGTTTCTATTTTGAAAGTCAAAGCAAATTTTATCTTTTCATTTAAAAGCATTCGTTTCCATTTTGAGCATAAAAAGAAGTACAAACAAAAATATTTTCATTTCCGAAATAACAACATTTTAAGGCACTGGTCATTTGTGTGGTACATGCTCATCGTATGGTTAATGGCTATTGTTTATATTTCGTTTTGATTTTTAGATCTCAGATTGACAATCTTATTTAACTCAAATAATTCTCCTAGAACTTTTCATCTTAGCTTTAGGCTTAACTTTCCATTTAGGGACCACCCCCCTTAGCTAGCCTAGGAGATAGCTAAAACGGAGAGAGTTGGGATCAGTGTGACAGCCCCTTCTCTGATTTCCCTGCCACCAACCACACCTTGTGGAGTTGAAGTCTTTTCTCGCTAACTGTGTAGGTAAGTGCGGGCGGCAGGGTCAACATCCTTGAATCCTCTTTCTTTGTTGGCTTTGAGAACCATTATAGGCCTCTCAAACACAAGATTACATTGCTCGCTTTCCTTAACAACGGATATAGACTCAGTGGCCTAGGCTAAGCAGACCCTAGGCTAAGCCTCTGCTTGGGTTGTTTGAAAAGTGATTTCCAGCCTCTTTTAATATTCCAGAACCCTCGGCCTAGAATGATTTGTATAGAGATCTTGAAATTGTTGTTCTAGCTTGTAGATTAGTCCTTCTAACAGCTCTCATTGCCATAGTTCTGAAACCTTCAATTTAGATTACAGTGGAATTTAAGTGCCTAGTCTTGCCTTTTGTTCCCACGTTCAACCTTCTTGCTCTTCCAACTTGGCCTTTCTTCAAGTCTCGGCTTTTCTGAAATGATGAGGTTGCTACCTGAGGTGAATCTTTTTGGCATCCTGAAAACTCTTGGTTTTATGTACAAAACTTCAACCTACTTTTCAAAGGTCTACTCTATAAGATGGGTGCTCTGAAAAATGACTTTTTCTTGCTTGGATTTACTTCTAGATGACTCAGTCTTCAAGACTAATGTAAACAGACCCTTTTCGCTTACAATTAATGGTGATCTTCCAGTTGCCCATGCCTTTGACCTTAGCTCTGATACCATGTTGGAAAATCGAGTAGGGCAGCATTTTAAATTGAATTTTCCTTACTTGACAGTTACTTGTGATACTATGTTCCTTTTTACTTGATTATGCTTATGTTCTTATCATCAAATAAATGCCAAAAACAACGAAGATCACAGCCATACAAAAATGAACATAAGATATAGGCTCCAAGCCTAGGAAAAACACCTCCAAGGGGAAAACCCAGAAAGAACTTCTCTTCTTATAGAATCAATTCAGAGGAGACTTCCAAGACCAAAACCTAGACCAGGCCTACAACTAAGAACCAAGTCAACCAGCCAATCATTCTTCTTCAATGCAGGACTAAATCTCCAAAGGCAACGAAACAATCTCTTCAAGATGAGGGCTCTTCTAACCTTTCGCTCTTACCAAGATAGCCTACAACACCTCTTGCAATTTTGGACCTGAGGTAACCCTAGAAACCCTAGGGTGCTCACATGTGTGAGCAATCGAAAGCATATTTCAAGCTTTCGAACTCTTCTAGGGCTTCTTCCTTTCTTCACTAGCCTTCTCCTTGCTTTTCTGAGACTTTCGCACTCCTTTCCAATTACAGATCGAAAACAAAGATGTATGCTTGAAGTATATAGCAATAGGTCGAAGATCCTTCGTTATATAGTCTTTCCAAGAGGCTCAAATAGCCCTCTTTAGGCTGACTTCCTCCTTGTTGGCTGACTTGGTCTTGGGAGCCTTCTAGACACTTCTATATACAAAATAATTTTCCTTTTCTTGATACGAGTGCCCGAGAGGGTCTTTTACAATATGACAATGACACTTTGACACATGACAAACCCTAGGAGCATTCAATGGATGCTTGACCTAATAACAAAATGACTTGAGCATGAAACTCATGCTTTACAAAAATCATTTTCTTTCTTCTTTTGATAAATACATAGAAATTACATTATGACATGAGTCAAATGACAATTATGAAGACCGAAACTAGTTACATTCTCCAACACTAGCCTCATTTGGACTATGGTGCACATGGAGAGACACACTTCTCTTGGATTAGACTTCTTTTTTCTAGATAGTTATGGATTGCTAGTTGAGTGACTTTCTTGGGGACCTTCTTGATGTGGATTTGATCTCTTTTCATGGATGATTTATGGTGAAGTTTGGATGGATGCATGGTAAATCTAGTAAGTGGCCTTATTTATCATGGTTAGTGTTTTATTGGAAGAATGTAAGTATTAAGCAAGTAGGCATGGTATTTGTTCCATTATCCTTGTTAAACAAACACTTCTTCCAAGTCTTTCAAGAAGCAGCAAGTGGGCTTCTTCCATTAATTCATATTTGGAAATTGAGACCCTTGATTCAAAACCCTAGGATATGTCAGTGGACTTACCCTAAAAAAATTTAGTCTTGTATCTACTCTAAATATCTTAAGTTTGTTTGTTCCTAGACTCCATTAGTCCTCGATTGAGATAGGCACTAGTCCTTTCTCTTGTGATAATCATTATACTCATAAAATCATTTTTTATTGTTCTAGGGTAAATTATGATTTAATTACATAAAACTAATATATTTCTGGTATTATTGTTTTGGATGTCCTTGTCCTAAAGTTGAGCATTGTTTGGAATATATTGAAAAAGTAAGTGTCATTTTAAGTGTATCTACTAGCTAAAAATTAGGGTTGATGTCTAGGGTTTTAATTGTTGTTATATTGTTTTCAATCGCAAAAAAAAATGTTGTAATTAATTATCTTGTTTACTCTTATCATTAGCCCTCATTTTTCACTTTATTATCATAGCTTTTAAGGCTAAATTCTCTGTTGTTATAAACTAGTTGATTGCCACAATTTCTAATTACATATGCTAGTTTACATCAGCAAATTGTAATTTCTTGATAGTGTTTTCGGGGAAACATATTGAGCCTCTATTGATTGGCCTAAACCTCTAGAAAAGCCGTAGGATCCTTTGAACTCAAATTTGGAAATTACCTCTTAAATCCACCCTAAATCCTAATTGTTCTATCTCCTATATTGGTGATGATTGAAGTAGAATCCTTAGGGGGATCTTGACTTGGTTTGACTAGGCCATTTTGATCCTTAAGATCTACTAGGGAAGCCTCCCTTACGTTGGATATCCATCCTACACTAAAACGAGAGGAGTAGTTGCTAAGGTGATAATGGTAACACTCTCATTTTTAGTCATTGTCTAGATCACCTAATGAGGCTTTGCACTAGAGTGCTAGATATTGTTAGAACAAGAACAAAACCCATTTTCATCCCAGTGGAATGAACCAAGTGAACCAAAGCTTCATTAACTCAACCACCAATTAAGAGAGGGACAACAGTCCATATAAAATGTCCAAAAGGACATTTAATATTTAATAAGTGTGAACGATACAATGATGATTGGTAGTCAAAGGGACTACTTATATACTTCCCAAGAGAAATATGGCAATGCCTGGCCCATAACAGCTATTATCACTAATAATCTAAATTATATTCATTTCACTATTAGAAATAAGGCCTCAGGTAAATCGCAAGCATATGACATAAAACATTTACACTGACTTCAAGAATGTGCATGTGTATCTACTTGAGTAATCATGCAATCTAAAGTTGACAGCAAAACAGCATGCCCATCATATCCAATTTTCAAAAACTCACCTGAACTAGAAGACTCGACTGGGAATTTTTGATATTGAAATGTATCCCCGTCAATAATTGCTTGTCTGGAAAGAGCTGGAGATGGAGTATTATTGTCTACAACAACTTGTTCGGAAAAATCTAGAGATGTGTTTTGAATGAAATTCAGTGTGTTTGCAATAACCTGTAAACTTACAGCATGTTAGTAAATTTATGGATCGAATTGTAGAAGCTTTAGAGAAGCAGAGCACAAAACTACTATATAAGTTTAGCGTGATATATGGAAATCTATTTTGCAACATGCACTTGGAATTGTCGTAATAATCATCAGCTTGAACTAAGCTGCACAATGCAAACATCAAATTAAGTGGCCCATGGTAGGAAATATCTTTGTAGAATAAAGTCATTTTCTAGAAGATGGGATAGAAGAACTACACTAATCCAAAGGTGCTGTGATATTTTTAACACCCAATAAGCAGAAAAAAGTGTACTCCCAATAGACCATATGTAGGATTGATTGAAATGAATGCAAAGCATCCAAACTAATCATCAATGGTCCAAAATGTCCCATGATTTATCTCAAATTATGTGGGATTGATAGAAATGGATACAATGCTTACGAACTAATCATTGATGATCTGAAATGCACTATGATTGAGATCCAGCCTAGTAAATTTCATTTATGTACTCATCTATTCTTGGCCATGAAGAACATAAAATAAACATGAAGTGGAAAGAAAGGGGCAGCAGGTGCAGGGGGGGTCATTCATGATCCTGAAAGAAAAATGGAAAAAGAATTTGCTTGAGGAATAGGAAAAACCACTAACAGTAAGACTGAGGCAATGGCTGAGTTCCACGGAGTGCAAAGGCTAAAGGCACAAGGGGAAAATAACGCAATAATAGTTGTAGACTCATCTGCAATAATATGGTTCCTACATCATTAATCAACCCTAAAGAACCCCTATCTCTTTTGGTTGGTCCATAGAATCCTAGCAAACATCAAGGAGACTGAATCACTTCAGTTCTACTAAGTTCTATGAGCCCACAATCAAGAAGCCAACCAATTAGCTAATCTTAACGTGGGTATGGTAAAAGAAAACCTAAAAATAAAATGGGGGTCCCTCTATTCATCCCCCTTCCCCAATCGCTTTCTCAAATAATGATCATAATCAATATGATGTCCAAATGTCTCATCACTCTGTTACCCATTTGATGCACAAGTATGTTTTCGGGCATTTTGCTATCAGTCATCAGATATTTAGAGAGGTTCAAATTGTGTATGGGCATTATGCAGGGACATATTATGGAAGCACATGCCTTTCCTGCCATTACCCTTATTGCTGACTAAGGACTCTTAGGATTTCCTGGTAACTGACTGTTGCTCAACAACTCTGGTTTCTTCGAGAAAGGTGTCATGTGCAATGTGATCTGTTCATGCCCCTATACATGGTCTTGATAGCATAGTGATCATGATATGGTGGTATTTTGGTTGAGGGTCTATGTCACATTACACCCTTCTATTATTTGTGTGTTATCATTACCATTTTATGCTCCAATAGTATTTCAGTGTTATTGCTATATGATGATATTGGATTCATGTGTGAGCTTCCTAGTAGATATGACATACATCTACACATTATTCAACTAAACATCATGTCTACTAAGATTATGTAAGGGTTAATTATTTAATGGCCACGTGTTGATAATGATGGAAATAATTTAATAGCTGATTATGTGTTATGAGAATAGCTGAGTATATTATTCCCATGGCTTAGATCTATATTTAATGCTCAAATCCCAAGGGTTAACTAGCTGATTTATGATGAAAACATGAAATAAAAGATAGTAAACTAAACTAATTAAAACAGAAAATAAAAGTTTTTGGGCCTGTTGCCGCAAAATCTAGCAGACCTTGGAGAGAGGCACTCTACAAGGCTAATACTAGACCAAGAGACAACAATGGGGTGATGGCGCACTGTTGTTGATTTTTAATAGCATCGGATGTGCTCTAGCCATGAAAATTGGTGGAGAGGCTAAAGCACATGAGATCTCCAAAACCCAGATATCGTTTGGAGAAATTCTACCCGGATGGGGAGATATTAAAATAATTAGTATTTTTAATGGGGTCCTAAGTATAAACTTAGGAAAATTAAAATATTAATCTGTATTAATATAATTTTGGGTTTGAAGGTTCCAAGAGACGAGGATCAACCCAAATTTAATCTTATCCGTTGATTAAGGAATTATTCTCGGTCATTGAAGACTCAACAGGAAAAGTAACAGAGGAGGCTTGAGGGTCAATTGGAAATACACCAAATTGATCAGTCAGTTCGATTTTCTGGAGCAGGGTTTGCTGAGAGAATCAAGCCAGTGATTTGTTGCAGCCTAAGTCACATGACACGAGGACACGAGACACGGAGGACACGTAAATACGAGTATTCAATACGAAACGCAATGACCTGGAAACAGGACACGGTGGACACGTTTTATATATATTTAAAATATCTATATATATTAATTATTATATATATTTAATATATATATATATATTTTCATATTCACTAAAAATTTTGACATACTTGGCAACAAATCGTTTATCTGTTGCAAATCTTCTAGTTTATATGGAACCATGTTCAACACTGGAGTCATCATGTAGGACAACTTTAGAGTTGAAGAAAGCTAAAGGGAAAGAAAAGTTACTTGACAAAAAGTGCGTTTCGTGGTCTTTGGATGGCTCCCAGAAAGGAGAAATATCTCTGGTTGTGCTTCTAAAACTTCTTAATGAGCCACTTGTCTTACGAAGCAGTAGTCACTTGGAGCAGGTATTGTTCTACTTTTCATTAGATTTAGCTTGTCCTCCTTGTGATTCAACTGTTTTTATGCAGTTGTTGAACATGGTATTGTATTTAATATTCATTAAAAACTTGGCTGTACCCATAACTAAACTACAGTTTTCCAAATGTGTTGGTTGATGCCATCATTTACTTTATGCCATACAGGTCATGGATCTTCTCAATGTGGTTCTCAAGAATGTTGAACTCAAGGATGAATCACATTCTTCATATGGAGAGGATGTTTTGAATATGGGGAAAGAAACTCAAGCTATCCCTGAAATGGTGTCTAATGTGGCTTTAAATACTGAAAGGGATGAATGTTCTATAACCAGACCTGAAACTGAGATTCACAAGAGTGATGTGGAAACTAAAACAAATGGTGTTTCTGAGGCCTCTATTTCCGGTGTCAACAAGGCTACACATCCACATGACATTTTTTCGCATCTTTCTGAGCCAGAGTTTTTACAAAACGTATGTAAACTTCTAGCAAAAGAGGGGTGAGTATCGGTCACAATTTTACTGTTTGGATGTTCACTGGAAATTTCCAGTGAATTTGTTTCCAAGTATGTCAATATTTATATATATATATATTTTCATATCACTAAAAATATTTGTTGCCAAGTATGTCAAAATTTCCAGGTTTACGGTCTTGAACGCTGCACACTTCAAAGGCAAACACCCTGCTCACAGCTCCAGACGAAAATAACCCGGAATAGACCAACGCGTAGGCTTTAATTTTTGTTTTTTTCCCAGTACGTATTCAACACATCGAAATATGTTAGGGCAACATATTCGACAAACCAAATACGCGTATGCTACATTTAGGACACGAAGGAAAACGACGAATATGTATTCAAGTTTTCATGACACAATTAAAATCGTATTCGACACGTATTAGGGTCGTTTTCGTGTCCAATACGTAAAATACGGGACACGGGACCCTAGGGGACGTGTCCTGTGACTTAGGTTGCAGCTATGGGTAGTCCGGCAGAAGGTCGAGAATACATAGCAGAAAGGCAGAGATAGTGCCAGAGAGACAACGCAGAACCTGGGAAGGCTAACACAGAGGCAGCTGGGACTGACGCAGAAGCTGAGGAGGCCAGCGTGGGTGACACAGAGGGCCAGAAGGTTGACGCAAGGAGCCAAGTCGCTGACACAGAGGCAGCAATAGCTGCGCAGAGGCTAGCAGAGCTGATGCAGGGCCAAGAGGCAGCGCTGGAGATTTTCGTGGGGAAAACTGGAGCTGAGAGGGTGACACAGTCCCTGCAAAGTGATGCAGAGCAGTGGAGAAGCTTGGAGCAGCTTTCGTTGTCTAGCTAAGGAGTTGCCATAGTTGTTATGGGATTGATCATCCGGTGGTTGATCAGCCATAATATCTGTCTCGAGGAGAGGTACTTCTGCCAAGGAAATTTTTTGAAGGGTGAGCCATTTGTAGCACCCTAGTTTTATTCAGAAACTGCATAATAATAAAACCCTCATATCTGCTTCACCAATTTTCCCGCATTAGGTTTTTCCGAGGACGCTTGTCCAAAAATAATGGTGTCCCTTATGTGATTGTCTCAGTTATTTCAGTTGTCGATCTGTATATGTGTTAAGGCTGCATTTGTGTTTATTTCGATATTTATATTTATAAATAACTTGTTAATGGAAAGAACAAGTAGGAGATAATAAACTAGTTAATGTAGTAGGGATTTCTGACGTGTCAAACTTAGAAGTTTCAACATGGTATCAGAGCAATGCAGATCACAGGAGGACTGAAGGCACCAACAAAAATCTAAATTTGCAGCAGTAACAACTATCCCAAGAGACAACGTTGTTCCAAAGCAGAAGCAGCAAGAGAAGAAGTGACGCAGGGCCTACGTCATCATTTCGAGCTAGGAGGAGGGCCAACGCAGAGGCAAAGGGGCAGATCATACCTACGCAGTGCCCAATCATCTTTCTTAGCCAGGAAGGATCGACATTGTGGCCAGGAGGAGGAGATTCAGCCTTTGCCGGGATTGCGCAGAGCCTGAAGGGCTCAATTTCTTTAATTGTCGAGGCTTGGGGAGCTGTGGGTAGATTGTGATTTGAGGAGCTGGTGGGATGTTGTTTCTGTCGAAGCAAAACAGTGTCTAAGGAGACAAAACCAAGGTAGAGGGAATCACTACCTCGGCGGATTTCTAGCCAAGGAATCCATATCCGTGTTGCAGCGGCAAAGGAGGATTGGAGAGGAGTAGTTCGACAGTTGGCCAGGGGATTTCCAGGAGGGAAATCAGGACTTCGATGGAGATTTCTAGGAGGGGAATCGAGACTCAGAGGGAGTCCAAAAGAGGAACTGAAATGGCAGTGAACGGACAGAGGGATCAGGACAAGTTGGACGGGGCTTCCAACTTTGGCATCTAGAAGGCCAGGATCCTGGCAGTCCTGGATCGACATCACATCAAGGACTTTGCCTTGAGAACCGTGGTTATCCTAGTTGATCCAGCTGAGAACGAGAAGTATGAGGATGCAATGGCGAGGCCGAAGTGCATGATCCTTGACGGGGTCAAAGATCATGCCATACCACATATTGCTGAGAAGAACACAGTAAAGGAGATGTGGGACACTTTGACAACATTGTATCAGGGCTCTTCCGTACAGTGAAAGATGCTATTGGAGAATCAGTTGCATCATAGCAGATGTAGAGGGGAGAGCGGATAGATCGATTCTTTCTCAGGTTGCAGGTGATTCACGACCAGCTTACTTCCATGGGGTCTACACCTGATCTAGAATTTATGGTCAAGACTGCCCTGAATGCAGTCTCCGAGGAGTGGGAGACATTTGTCCAAAGCATTTTGGGCAGGGCTACTCTTCCCAGATGGGAGGAGATGTGGGCATCTCTTCGCCAAGAAGAGATCAGGAGGATGACCAAGGCGGGGAGTAGTGGCAAGGGAGGTCAAATCAAGAATGAGGAGGAGGAGGATGCGGCTCTAGCATCTGTGGGACAGCAAGGTAAGAGGAAGAAGAAGGACATCTCCAAGGTTAAGTGCTTCCATTGTGGGGAGCTGGGGCATTATGCATCCCAATGTCCCAGGAAGAAAAACAAGGTAGAGGCTTCCAATTCAAAGGCAGCACCATCTAAGGCGAAGAAAGAGGTTGCGACTGATGACGATTGTGCCATGAGTGCTCATGCGCCTCTCGAGAAGTGGTGGGAGACATCGAGTTGTAGTCAAGATGACCACATACTAGCGGCAGGATCCTTGAGGTGCCCAAACACTTGGATCATATCCGACTACGGGAGCCCTTAACGACAGTAGCAAGATGATAGGGGTCGGGTGGGGCAAAGTGTAGTGGAGCAGCAAGGCAGTGCTTGGGTGCAGAATTCTGAGACAGCGCAATGGAGGTTGCAACAGTGCGAGAGGCACAAAGGTGTATGCAGCAGCGCAGTGGCAGCAGAGGGAGCAAAGGATAGCAGCAGAGGCAGCTTCAGCATCACGAGGCTTCCAAACTGACTGGGATGTCAATATTTGGGGGAAGTCAGTTACCTACTTCTCGGTAACTTAGTTGTAGTGCAGCAGTTAGCAGTGGCAATGCTAAGGGCAGCATGGGCAGCATGTTGAGAGGGAGTTGCAGTACAGATATAGTAGTGGTAGTGGCAGTGTCATGGGTAGCAGTACAGAGAGTAGTAGTGTAGAGGATGTGAGGCAGCAGGCCAAGCATTAGCACAGGTACCAATGCGGAGGATCAGTGTGATGTTTCCATAGTGAAGCATTGCTAGAGCACATTCCTCCCTGAGAGGGAGTGTTGATTTTTGGTAGCATTGGATGTGCTCTAGCTATGAAAATTGGGAAGTTTGACTCAGATTTGAACGAAGACCAAAGTTGACCACAATTGACTGCAGACGAAAAAAGTTGTCTCTGATATATTTTGAAGCTGGAAACTTATTTTTGAATGTTATTGGGTTGTTTTGTTGATGATATTGTATTGGGATCAATGTGCTATCTGCTGAACATTTTGTGACAATCTAATAGAAGAAGAATTTCAAAGGGTTTTCGCCCTTGTGGGGTCTTTCCCTAATCTTTGACCAAACTTGGTGTCTCTTGTTGATGTGTTGAATGTCTCCTTTGTCATTGCATTTATTGTTCTATCTTCAATTACTATTGATGAATGGAAAGACTACTTGTAATTGGAAAGGTTACCACTTGAAGTATTGAATTGGGCTAAAGTAATTGATACAACATAGAACAATCTGAAAATCTAACATGGTATCAGAGCCAAGGTGAAGGACAAGCCCAAAAGGAGACAAGAATTGAAGCAATAATCTTTGGAAAGTTGAAAGAGTCAATCTAGCCAAGCCAAGATGACTTCCTTCTTTAAAGAAAATGAGAAGTTGGGCGACTCATCCAATTTTGCTACATGGAAAGTCAGGTTGGAGATCATTGTTGATAACAATGATGTTTTGGACTACATTCAATTAAAAGTACCTGAGCCTCTAGAGAATGCTTTCGTTGTTGCCAAGAACAAGCACAGGAAAGGTGAGTTGAAAGCAAAGCAAATCATAGTTGATGGTTTACAAGATAATTTACTTGCATATGTTGGAAACTTGAGAAGTTCTAAGGACATGTACGATAAGGTAGCTTGCATGCATGAAGTCAACAATTTGAATGAAATCATCTCCTTGAAAGATCAACTCAAAGACACAAAGATGAACAAAGGAGAGTCTGTGCAATCCTACATAATGAGGATATCTCGTCTTAGAAATCAATTGCAAAAAGTTGGGAATCTATGCCTAACAGGGAATTGGTGATTGTGACTCTAAGAGATCTCCCTCCTATTTGAGAAACCTCCATTGCTACTATAAGCAACAACAATGTCCTCCCATCATTTCATGAAATTGTTGGAAAGCTCACTCAAGAAGAATCAAGGATGATATCAAGAGGAAGGATTCAAAAGCATGAAGAAGGAGCCCGCTACATTCATCACTCATGACAAGAAGAAGAAGAAAGGAAAAAGAGGTCCATCAAACTCAAGAAAGCCTCCTCCTCGAAATCCAAATAGAAGGAAGGACTTTTTGCACATCGAATGTTACAATTGTCATAAGAAAGGCCACTATGCTCGAGATTGCCTCGAGAAGAATAATGGACCACGCTACAATAATAGAAGTAACAACAACAGGTTCAATGGTCAAAGGAGGAGAGATGACTAAAGGAATAATTGCAATGGGAGAGATGAAAGAAGAAGAAGAAATGGTCCAAGTGATCATGAAGAATATCGTCGTCCACAAAAGAAGTCAAAATTCTCCAGCTATGAAAGCAATGTTGCGAATCAATCTGAATATATTCTTATTTCTGCCCTTACTAGTTCATCTCCTTCGGATTCGTGGGATAGTTGGTTGGCTAATAGTGGGGCCACTCATCACTTCTCTAGTTATAAGGAAGTTCTCTCTAATTTGGTAGAGAGGGAGTCAAATTTGAAAATTATCCTTGGAGACAACTCCACTCACACCGTAAAGGTTTTGGGTCAGCCAAATTTCTTTTGAATTCGGGAGAATCTATTTTGCTCCATGATGTGATGTATGTGCCAAGGTTGAAGAAAATTTTGGTATCAATATCTGCTTTGGAAGACAAAGGGATGAGGGTTGCCTTCATCAAGGAAAAGGTTCTTACTTGGCCTGTTGGATCACCTATGAGAGATGCATTCACATTGGGATCAAGATATGAAGGACTTTAAAGGGTTACCAGAAAACCACTTCTAGCATTGGTCAATGATACTAATCATCTAAGCGAGCTATGGCATTGAAGATTGGCCCATCTACATTATGATGCTCTTCTGAAATTGGAGAATTTTCTCTCAGGGATTCCCAAGGTTCAAGCCCATCATGATGGAGTATGTCCAGGTTGTGTTAGTGGAAAGAAGACAAGGGGACCATTCCCCTCTAGCGAAAACAAGACAAATGACATCCTCCATCTCATCCATTCTGACATATGTGGTTCGATGCCCGTGCATTCTATTGGTGCCCATCTCTACTACATTACCTTCATTGATGATTTCTCAAGAAAGACATGGATATATTATTTGAAGTAAAAGGATGAAGCCTTCGAAATGAAGGAATTCAAAGTTTTGATCGAAAATCAAACAAGGAAGAAAATCAAAATATTCAGGTCCGACAATGGTGGAGAGTACACATTAAAGGAGTTCATTGATTTTTGCAAGAAGGAAGGTATCAAGAAAGAAACAATTGTGCCCTATACTCCCAAAAAAAATGGAGTGGATGAAAGAATGAACTGGTCCATTATAGAAGTTGTTCGTGCCATGCTCCATGATCAAAAGTTGCCAAAGTTCCTTTGGGGAGAAGCAACAAATGTTGTCGTATGTGTTCAAAATAGGGTACCTCATCAAGCATTGGACAACAAGACCCCCGAAGAAGTGTTCACACGTGTCAAGCCCAATGTTGGTCATTCTTCGTATATTTGGCTGCCCCATATACTTTCATGTGCTGAAGGACAAGAGGAACAAGTTGGAAGTCTCGGGTAGAAAAGGTACATTTGTTGGATATTGTGAAAATTCTAAAGTATTTCGAATATATATTCTTGGTCAAAGGAGGGCTGAAATTAGCAGGGATGTTACATTTGAGGAAGATGTCGCCCTTGGAAAAGCAAGGGACCTTCCTCCTCCTCCTCCTGAGGAGAATGATGATATGGATATTCTAAATGGTCCTTCTATGCCTGAATCTGGGACAAATATTGTTGATGATCCCATGGAGCCCATGGATCCCCTAGATACTACTCCATGTGATCCTCCCACCAGGAAGAGGACACTTTGGCTTCGAGACACATTACAGGATGATGAGAGACAAGCTCCCATTCGAAGATCATTTAGAGAAAGGAAGAAGCCATGCAGGAACCAGGGATATGTTGCAGCCATGAGCACTATGCTTCAAGCCAAACCTCCCACATTCGAAGAAGTCGTGAAGGAACAAGTTTGGAAAGATACTATGGCCGAAGAATATGAAGTCCAAAGGGGAAATCTGTGGTGACTTCAAAGTGGCTATTCAAGATAAAGCATGGAGTTGATGGTAGCATTGAAAAATATAAAGCAAGGTCTGTGGCCCAAGGTTGATGATATATTTGCACATGTGGCTCGATATACAACCATTTGTTCAATAGTTTCCCTTGCTCCATTCATTCGATAGTTTCCCTTGTTGCAAGTCAAGGATAGACCCTTCATCAGATGGACGTGAAGACTGCATTCCTCCATGGCATGTTACAAGAAGTGTATGATGAGCAGCCATAGGGATTTGAAGTAGAGGATCGAAAGACACATGTTTGCAGGTTGAAGAAGGCATTGTATGGTTTGAAGCAAGCCCCCAGAGCATGGTACGGCCGCATAGACAGTTATTTGGTGAAGTTGGGATTCACAACAAGCAATGTCGATCCCAACCTCTACTTCAAGGTAGTCCAAGGTATGTCGTTAATTTTGGTTTAATATGTTGACGATCTATTCTTGACATTTAGTAAGCCCCTGAAGATTGAGTGTAAGAGGGAGCTAGCCTCTGAATTTGAGTTGAAGGACCTTGGAATCATGCATTACTTTCTAGGCCTTGAGGTGTGGCAAAAGCCTGGTGAGATTTTCCTTTCACAAAGAAAATATGTTGTGAAGCTACTAGAAAGATTTGGAACGACAGAATGCAAGTCACTTCCCAGATCGATGCAAATAACTTCAACAAGCTATGTGGAGAAGCTGCAGGACCCGATTTGGCAAATCCATTTGAGCATAGACAATTGATTGGGGTTCTAATGTTCCTAGTGAACACCCGTTCGGACATATGCTATGCAGTGAATACATTGATTCAATTCATGACTGAGCCTCTCCATGCACATTGGATGACTGCCAAACACATTTTGAGATATTTGCATGGGACGATCACACTTGGTCTAAGATATTCTACCGAAGATGTTCGACTTCATGGATACATCGACGCTGACTGGGCAGGAAACGTTGTCGACAAGAAGAGTACGTTTGGATGTTGTTTTAGCCTTGGATCCGCCATGATATCTTGGATGAACAGGACACATAAGTCTATAGCATTGAGTATGGCCGAAGCAAAGGATATTGCCACTAGCATGGCTAGCTGCGAAGCAGTGTGGTTGAGGAAGCTCTTTGGAGATTTATTTGAGCGGATCCTAGATACTACAGTGATATATTGCGACAACAAAAGTGGGATCCGTCTGGCAGACAATCTCGTATTTCATGACAAGTCCAAGCACATAGAGGTTCGATATCACTTCATTCGAGACATGGTGCAAAGAGGAGTTGTTAGACTCCATCACATATCAAAGAGCAGCTTGCACTGATGGATGTGACCCTCCTTGATAAGGGGCATCACTAATCAAGGATGCTGAGCCAACTCTCCCCCCCTATTTGAGCTCCCAAGGTGTGGAATTGAGATAGAGGGCTCCTAGGGTTAAGGGATCTCTGGACAATAGGGAGGGTATCACCCCTATCTATTACCCATAGGGTTGGAGATGTTGCTCCCCTATCCTAGTCTTTGCAAAGTATACCCTAGTTGGCATCATACCCACAAGCCGAGCTTGTTGGGGTTGTCCCTCCCCATCTAGCCATCAGGTTGAGGAGACTTGAGGGCGTGTGATCCTTACCCTTTGGTAAGTTGGGTATCTCACCTAAGCTTGGATTATGATGTAGGTGTTCTACCACATGACTCTTGAGGGTCATTGTTGGGAATATCGGTAGGCAATAGGATGGGTTGAGATGTGATCCCCTATATCACCTATTGCTCAATATGGGGTCAGAGATATTTAGCTCCCCCGTGAGATTTCGGGTTGAGATGTACTCCCTGATGTGGTTTCAGATTGAGATATGCTCTCCAATGATGTAGAGGGTGGTAGCGTTAGCTTCGCGATGATTCTTCTTCTTTAGATTCGAGAATGTTTCAGCAAATGGAGTTGAGCAGAGATTGGACATGATATGACGACGGGATTGTTGATCGATGATCAAATATTGATAGGTGGAATTCTTCCCTAGTTGAGAGGGAGTGTTAAATTATGCAACTACGGTCAAATTCCACTTTAGACAACTCATTTGATGGAGATGATGATTGCATTGAATTCCTCTTTTCGAGAGGACCAAAATCGACCTAAAGATCACTCAAATCAGATAAGGAGAAGTACTTATGAAGGAAGCCCACACATGCACTTTTGGACAAGGTTGTCCCTAAAGCAAATTGGTCACCCAAGCTTATAAATACAAGAGACCTCAAGCTCATTTGCACATCATCAAGCATCTTCTTCTTCTCTTCTTCATTGATTGGCTCGCACAGGTTAGAGGCAGGGATGACAATAGAAGTTCGCAAAAGTCCAAAATTACAGGGTGTGAAGCTCGCATTTGTTTTACGGTTTTTGGATTACAATCGCAGGTACGTCACAAGGTAAATTCGACCACAATCGTTGGCTTGCGGGCATTAAGGGAGTGACTGAAAGCCTTCAATCACTCGCACAGCTCCTCCTGCATGCAACCGAGAAGTTTGACTAAGATTTCACTGAAGACCTAAGTTGACCGCAGACGGGAAAAGTTGTCTCTGATATATTTTGATGTTGGAAACTTATTTCTGAATATTATTGGGTTGTTTTGTTGATGATATTGTATTGGGCTCATTGTACTCTCTATTGAACATTTTATGACAATATAATAGAAGAATAATTTCAAAGGGTTTTAACTTTTCCCCCTTGTCGGGTTTTTCCCTAATCTTTGACCAAACCTAGTGTCTCTTGTCGATGTGTTGATTGTCTCCTTTGTCATTGCATTTATTGTTCTAGCTTCAATAATTGTTGATGAATGGAAAGAATAATTGTAATTGGAAAGAATGCTAATTGAAATATTGAATTGAGCAAAATAATTGATACAGCATAGAACAATTTAAAAATTTAACAGCAACAACCGATTTCATAGTGTCTATGGGTCAATCCTAAGGGTTACTCGACCTTGGGAGTCTCGAATAGAGTCCCAAAACACAACTAATGCATACAAAACACAAGACTGTTGTAAACTAGGGCAAAATCTGCAGTTCATGACAACAAATGAAACTTCATTACAGCAGCAAAACTAGCCATTCAAATTGCATGAAAATTATACTCAAGGAACAGTTAAGAAATTAGCAACTTAGGAAATAAAATTCAGCAACATGCCATGGTTCGATTAGCCAATAAATGCAATCGCAGAAAATTACATAAATTATAAAAATTATGCTTCTCCAATGCACTTTAAATCAATTCTACACCATCAGGCATTCATCAAAGGGCATTATTAAACCAATAGAACACATTTTGGGAGAAATTTATCCCCAAGATCAATGAAATTATATAAAAAGAGAATTTTAATTAAACTAAGGTTTTACAAATTTAAAATAAAATTAAAACATATCCACTTGATGAATGAAGACTAGTGCCTTCTCCACCAAGGGCAATGGAGTCTAGGATATAGACTACAACCTAAGGCAATCTAAAGGGAAGGCTTAATTCCAACACTCTAGGGAAAATTAACTTGTTTGCCCTAGGGTTTAAATTAGGGTTCTTAATTCTCTAGAATTTCAAGGGAAAAGAATTAACCTACACTTCTCAAATCATTAGCAAATGAGGACCAATTGAACAAGGGGCATGCACACCAATGTCAAATTAGCCTACTATAACAAGAGTAGCAACAATTCCTATGAAAATTATCCAAGTATAGTAAATAAACCAACTTACAATACATGCAAGTTCCAAGATTCACCAAGAAAACCTTTGAGAAGAGCTCAATCCACAAGAAGAGAAACCCTAGTCCTAGTCGCTCTACTAGACCTCGATTGCCACTAGCTCTAGAGAATCCAATACAATAGAAATAAATGTGTGTTATGATGTGAAGAGGGAGCAATTATGAGACCTAAGTTACCCCTTTCCTCGACCTATTTTTACCACCCCTCAAGTGTGTCGTTTTCTTCAATGATTTTATTTTTCTTTTCATACATAACTTACGTTACAAGCTCCATTAGGTGCATCAATTAACCCTTAAAGATGTAACAGTTCATCGCTCATCAAGGTTGGAACATTCATAAAATTTATATCACTTAAATAGATCATGATATACCAAGAATTGAGTGGGGGCTAATGAGAGAGGTAGAGCTCCGGCTAGGATTTTGTCCACACACTTTCATTTTGTCCCAATTGTGCTTCGCCTTTTAACATTCTTCTTTTAATGTGGCTACATACACTTTTATCTTTCTTTCAATTGCAGCAACCTCTTAGAGCAAAGTTTATGGGCCCCAACTATAATATTCCTAATTAGCCATGGCTACTTGGAATATTCGATTTTGCTCAATTTTTGCCTTCTATAGTTAGTTATAAATAAAAAAGTGAGAAAAGGGGAACATAACTCACTTTTAGAATAAAAGTCACTTCCTAGCAGCACAACGTTGTGAATTAAAGGGGAGCCAAGGGGGCAAAAGGGGGACGCAAAGATGGAGCCCACGCAGACACTTGGAAGGACTGTGCAGAAGGGGAGAAACACATGGCAAAAGAGGAATTAAGTTGGAGGAGGTGAGCCTTGGGATTGAGAGAGGCAAAGGCTATAAAGGAGAGAGAAGCCCCCTCATTTTGATCATTCGATTATGTGCATTTGAGCTAGTCATTTCGACTTACAGCACGCTAGCTGTTTAGCTAGTCAGCAGCACTGTTTAGTGCATTGAGTGTCTCCGTTCGGAGATCTCACCCTTAGCCCTGGGGGACTTCGAGTGCCTGCTCGGGCAAGGTATTTCCATCAGCATTTTTGCGTAGTTCCATCAACATTTTTGGCAGGAGGATTGAGCATCATGGAGGATTGCACGACACTCAGAGGGATGACGCAGTTCTTTCTGGCAGGAGTTTTGGATTAAGGGTTGCAGTAGGATTTGTGTTGGGAGATTGAGCAGGGGATCAGCCCTTACATATTGGAGAGTTTTGGCAAAGGTTTCAGGCAGATTTCTGGAGGGTTTCATCCCGTGGCAGCGCAGAGCATTGAGGGATTGCACAGAACCCCACGGGGGTGATTTTTGGGGGTCAGCTATTCCAGGAAAGCTTTCTGGGTTTTTCTGGGTTTCTTGAGTAGTGTCTGATTCCAAAGTTTCAGCATTTTCCGAGGAGGGGAACAGCCCCAAATCCTCATTTGGTTTCCAGCAGCAGCAGCAAGGCAGTTCTCCAGCAGCTTCCACGCAGTTCTGAGAGAGGCCATTCCTTTGCTATTCTGAGTGTATTTCTTCACTTGCCTTGTGCAAGTCGAGGTGCCATATTCTTGATCACCTCCTATACTCATTCTATTGCTCAATATAATAAAATGGCTTAGCATTTCTCTCTGCATTTCTTGAGTATCTGCTTATATTGCACGTTTATATTATAATTTATTATATATTGCACCACTGTCATTTTATCATTTTGAGTTTCCCAATTATTATATCATTTCTACGTATTTGGTTGGAGTTTACGGGGGTTTTGGGGAATATCTCTAAAACGGGACATTACACCAACTCAAAGACATGGTACATAGGGAACTAATAAATATGAGCAAGAAGCAATCAACCAAAAGAAGGGAAACGGCAAGGGCGAAAAGTGGTAACTATGGACTACCACGGAGGTGCAACATTAATCAACGCCTCTTATTTGTGCCCATCCTAGACAATGAAAGAAAAAGCCTCAAGGAGGGTCACATTGGACTAGGGGCGAACAATAACCAAAAAGGTGAAGCAAGGGAACACGAGTACAGTCAAAAGCGGTCAATTATCCAATTTAACTTGTGATCCATACTAGAATGCCTTTAGCCATTAAATAAAATCACTTGCATACAAAAATGGCTAGCATACCTCATATTTGAATACCCACCTTCATCGAGTGAAATGGTTGGATGAAATAAAACAATGACCAAAGAGTGTCTGATGTTGATTTTGGGCAACATCGGATGTGCTCTAGCCTTGAAAATTGGTGGAGAGGCTAAGGCACATGAGATCTCTAAGACCCAGAAATCGTTTGGAGAAATTCCACTCGAATGAAGGGATATTAAAATAATTAATATTTTTAATGAATTCCTAAGTCTAAACTTAGGAAAATAAAAATATTAATGTGCATTAATATAATATGGGTGAGAAAGTTCTAAGTGACGAGGATCAAGCCAGTTCTAATCTTAGTCATTGATTAGGGACTTAATCTCGGTTGTTGAATCGTCAAAAGGAAAAATATAAAAGGAGGCTTGAGGGTCAGTTGGAGATACACCAAGAGAGATCAAGAATTCGATTTTCTGGGGCGAGGTTTGCTGAGGAAATCGAGTTAGTGATCAGTTGCAACAAGGGGTAGTTCAGCAAGGGATTTTCATCCAAGGTTGAAGAATACATAGCAGAGAAGTAGTGAAGTGTCGGGAGAGACAGCGCAAGCCCAAGAAGGGCTGACGCAGAGGCGAAAGGAGGCAGCACAAAGGACGCAGAGGGTCGTAGAGGCTGACGCAGAAGCCATAGACGCTGACGCAGAGGACGCAGAGGGCTTCAAAGGCAATGTTGGGAATTTTTTGTGGGGCAGACTAAGAGCAGATCATCTGGGAGAGGGTGACACAGTTCCAGAACAATGCTTGGAACAAATTTCGCTGTCCACCACAAGGAACAACCAAATTCACTGTGGGGTTGATCAACTGGTTGCTGATTTGCGGAATATCTATCTCCAGATAGAGGTACTACTGCCAAGGACATTCTCTACAGGGTGAGCCAATTCTGGCACCCTAGTTGTATTCAAGAATCTGCTTAATAATAAAACCCTCATATCTGTTGCACCGGTTTTTCCGCATTGGGTTTTTCGGGGACGATTGTCCAAAAATAACGGTGTCCCTTGTGTTATTATTTTTGTTTACTTCAGTGCGTGATCGATATATCTGTGAAGGTTGCATTTGTGTTTACTTCGATGTTTATGAAATTAAATAACTTGTTAATGTAAATAACAAGTAGGAGATAGTAAACCAGAAATTGCAGTAGGGGTTTTTGATGTGTTAGATTCAGGAATTTTCACATGGTATCAGAGCGATTGCAAATCAGAGGCGACTGAAGACACTAGCCAAACAAATCTGAGAATTTACAGCAAAGAAGCAGATGTCTCGAGAGACAGCGTTGTTCTAGAGCCAGAGATGCAGAAGGAGAAGGGATGTAGTGCGGAGAAGGTGACGCAGAGGCTCACGCAGTGCCTACGTCAACACTCTAAGCCAGGTGAAGGTGATGCAGAAGCTAGGAGGAGCCCACACAGTCGCTGCGTCAACTATCCAGGCCAGCGCAAAGGCAGAGGGGGGGCAGATCAGACCTACACAGTGCCAAGTCATCTTTCTCAGCCAGGAAGGATTGACGTAGTGGCCAGGAGGAGTTGATCTAGCTCTCATTGTGATTGCGCAGAGCCAGAAGGGCTTAGATTCTTCAGTTGTCGAGGCTAAGGGAGTTGAGCAGATTTTGATTTGTGGAGCTGGTGGGACGTTGTTTCTGTGAGTACAGAACAGTGTCTAAGGAGACTGAACCAAGGTAGAAGGAAGCACTACCTCGACAAATGTTTAGCCAAGAAATCTAGATCCGGGTTACAGCAGCAAAGGAGGATTGGGGAGGAGTGATTCGACAATTGGCCAAAGGATTTCCGAGAGGGAAATCAGGACTCATAGGGAGCCTAGAGAAGAGGAGCAGAGATGGCAGTGAACGGATTGAGGGATCAAGATAGATTGGATGGGGCTTCCAATTTTGTCATCTAGAAGGCCAGGATCCTGGCAATCTTGGATAAACATCGCATCAAGGACTATGCCTTGAAAAATAGTTGTTATCCCAGTTGACCCTAATGAAAATAAGAATTATGAGGAGGCCGAGGCAAAGGTGAAATGCATGATTCTAGATGGGGTCAAGGATCATGTCATACCACATATTGCTGAGAAGAACACAGCAAAGGAGATGTGGCAGACACTGACCACCTTATACCAGGGCTCTTCCGTGCAGCAGAAGATGTTATTAGAGAATCAACTGAGGTCATATCAGACGCAGAAGGAGAGGAGATAGATCCGATCCTTCTCCGGTTGCAAGGAATTCGTGACCAGCTTACTTCTGTGGGTCTACACTGGATCCAAAGTTTATGGTCAGGACTGCTCTGAATGCAGTCTCCGAGGACTAGGAGACGTTTGTCCAAAGCATTTTGGGCAGAGCGACTCTCCCCAATTGGGAGGAGATGTGGGCAGCCCTTCAACCGGAAGAGGTCAGGAGGTTGACTAAGGCGGGGAGCAGCGGTAAGGGAGTTCGAATCAAGAAAGAGGAGGAGGATGCATCTCTAGCATCTGCGGGACAACAGGGGGTTCAAAAGAGGAAGAAGAAAGATATCTCCAAGGTCAAGTGCTTCCACTGTGGGGAGTTGGGGCATTATGCCTCTCAGTGCCCCAGGAAGAGGCAAGGAGACATAGAGTTGTAGTCGAGAGGACTACAGAAGAAGAGGGGCAGGATACTTGAGGTTCCCAAACTCTTGGATCACATCCGGCTACAGGAGCCCTTAACGACAGTACCATGATTACAGGTGTCGGGTGGCGCAAGGTGTGATGGAGCAACAATGGCAGTGCTAGAGTGCCGAAGTCTGTAGCAACACAGTGGAGGTTGCAGCAGCGCGAGAAGCACAGAAGAGGTTGCAGCAACGCAGTGGCAGCAGAGGTAGCTTCAACATCACAAGGCTTCTAGACTGACCAAGATGTTAGTGTTTGGGTGAAGTCAGTTACTTACTTCTTGGTAACTGAGCTGCAGTACAAATGTAGCAGTGGCATTGTCATGGGCAACAGTACAAGAAGCAACAGTGCAGTGGATGTGGGGCAACAGGCCAAGCATCAACACAGAGGACCGATGTGAAGGATTAGTGTGATGCTTCTATGGTGAAGCATTGCTAGAGCACATTCTTCGTCAAGAGGGAGTGTTGATTTTGGGTAGCATCGGATGTGCTCTAGCCTTGAAAATTGGTGGAGAGGCTAAGGCACATGAGATCTCCAAGACCCAGAAATCGTTTGGAGAAATTCCACCTGGATGAAGAGATATTAAAAAAATATATATTTTTAATGAGTTCCTAAGCCTAAACGTAGGAAAATAAAATTATTAATGTGTATTAATATAATATCGGTGAGAAAGTTCTAAGTGGCGAGTATCAGCCAATTCTAATCTTAGCCATTGATTAGGGACTTAATCTCAGTCGTTGAATCGTCAACAGGAAAAGTATAAGAAGAGGCTTGAGGGTCAGTTGGAGATACAGCAAGAGAGATCAAGAATTCGATTTTCTGGGGTGAGATTTGCTGAGGAAATCAAGTTAGTGATCAATTGCAGCGAAGGGCAGTTCAACAAGGGATTTTCATCCAAGGCTGAAGAATACGTAGCAGAGAGGCAGTGAAGTGCCTGGAGAGACAGCGCAGGCCTAAGAAGGGCTAACGCAAAGGCCAAAGGAGGCAGCGCAGAGGGTCGCAGAGGCTGACGCAGAAGCCGTAGAGGCTGACGCAGAGGGCAGAGGGCTTTAGATGCAGTGTTGGGAAGTTTCTGTGGAGCAAACTGAGAGCAGATCAGCCAAGAGGGTGACGCAATTCCAAAGCAGTGCTTGGAGCAGCTTTCGTTGTCCAACACAAGGAACAGTTAGAGTCACTATGGGGGGTTGATCATTCGATCGCTAATTTGCCGGAATATCTGTCTCTGGATAGAGGTACTACTTCCAAGGATATTCTCTGCAGGGTGAGCCAATTCTGGCACCCTAGTTGTATTCAATAATCTGCCTAATAATAAAACCCTCATATCTGTTGCACCGGTTTTCCAACATTGGGCTTTTTCGAGGACGGTTGTCCAAAAATAATGGTGTCCCTTGTGTTATTGTTTCTATTTACTTCAGTGCATGATCTGTATACCTGTGAAGGCTACATTTGTGTTTTCTTCGATGTTTATGAAATTAAATAACTTGTTAATGTAAATAACTTGTAGGAGATAGTAAACCAGAAATTGTCGTAGGGATTTCTGATGTGTTAGATTCAGGAATTTTCACAGCTGAGATGCTGAGAGTGGCTATCTATAGATCATTGTGGAGATGCTAGCTAGCAAGTTGACTGTTGGATCAGAAAAAAATTGGGGAAAAATTCCCCTGGGGTTTCCCCACAAGCTATTGGGTAACAGATCTTTAATGTAGCTTGTGAATACCAAGCCATATATGTGTTATGTAGTTAATACATTGAGTTAATTCATGGTTGAACCTCAATAAACTTGTTGGAGAGCTAGTAAACATGTGTTCAAATACTTGATGGGAAAGATTCCTTATGGCGTGTAGTATGTAAGGAATGGTGAGTTGCAACTCTATAGATTTGATGATTCACATTGGACAAGAGATGAAAGCATGCAAAAGAGCACGTCTGACTAAAGTTTTAGCTTGGGCAGAAGGATGATTTCTTGGTTCAACAAGAAGTTAGTGATAGTTCTCAATTCAGAAAAAGAAGAGTATATGGTAGCCTCTTCAGCTAGTTGTGCAACTATTTTGGCTTTGCAAGTCCGTAGCAAAGTTAACCAATGAGAAGTTGAAGCCGACATTTACTTACTATTATAATTAGAGTTGCATTAGGCACTCTGAGAATCCAGTCTTCCGTTATCACTCCAACCACGTTGACATCCAATATCATTTCCTACAAGCAAATAAGGAAGGGTGTAGTGGTCACAGATTGCATTCCTACAAATTCACAACTAGCTAAAATTCAAACAAATCCCCTAGCAACAAGGAAGTTCGAGATGCTGATGAAGAAGATTGGTTTCCTTAAAAGCATGTTCCTTGCAAAGAGAGTGTATTAAATCTTTTTGATGCTCCAAACTCGTTCTCCATTAACCATCAATTTTTGTCATTTCTCATTTTTACACAATTTCTCTTTTTCCCAGTTAAGTTTATAAGCTAGAATTAATTGGTTCAATAATGATTAATCATCAATGAGTTGAACACGTGGCATGTGTTGGCATGTGTTCATCACATAGAGGAGTGTGCTTGGTGTATGGCCACCATATGGAGGAGTGTGATTGGCATGTGTTGACCTAATCTTGGCACATGTCAAGCACGCTAATTGTGGAGTTACATACAGGAGTGTTTGGCGTGTCTTGGCATGTAACCACAGCATGGAGTGTGCATTAGTGAACAAGTAGTCATTGTAATTATTCTTTCAATGTTAATGAGAAGTTATGTGATTATTGCGATAGTGTTCTAGCTTGTTTTTTTTTATTTGCAGATTAATTATTTATCATATCTACACTTTGTCACTTGTTGGATCGATCTAAATTCTGTTATGCAATGTCTACACTCTTGATGTATACCTACACTCTTGATGTATACTCCTATGCTTCTACTTTTCAAAAATATGAAATTTTGAAGGGTATTGCTTAACATTTTCAGCTTCAGTTGTATGTTAAAATCTTTGAGTGCACATCTACTATCATGAAATAGGAAATTTAACATACTAAAGCCACAAAACATACATGTTGATGAGAGTAGCTCAACCAGGTACTTCTGCACAAGTCTAAGTGTCTAGACGTGCTGAAGTCACCTAATTAACCCTTAACCTTAGCAATTACTTTAATTCATAAAGTAAATGAATTTTATAAGATAAAGTGAGTTACTCTAATGAAATGCAAAGGTTATTTGCATAAGTGAATTAGAGGAATCTTGACTGTTGATCTCAAGTGATGTTGAGATCTAATCTTAGCCATCAATCACTTTGGAGATTAGGGTTGTGGATTCAGAGAATAACTCAAACTTATAAAAGGAAGGCTAGCCTAAAGAAGGAGACACATCTTTGAGCACAAGCCACAATGAGATAGTGAGATCCAAGTGATTGGATGAAGGACTTTCATCCAAGTGTGCAGAGTCTGAGGAGGAGTGCAAGGGACAGCAAGGGAGAAGGATCCAGATCAGCCAAGCAAAAGCAAAGGAAGCCCTGCACAGGGTTTGATCAGCTGGAATATCTACAGGTTTTGTTGTATTTGTATTTTAACTCAAAGGGCCATTTTCCCAGGAAGGGAACCCTTGTATGTTGAAGATTTATTAATGAAATAGCAAATTTTGAAGGACATAAATTTTGTGTGTGTATGAGATTGGTGTATTAATTTGCTTCTGTTGTTATCTTTTATTTATGTGTTAAAATCCCAGTAGTGTTTTTATTTCGTAGATCTGCTAGGCAATAATTAACCAGTAGATGAGGTTAGGGAAAATTAACAATACATGAGGTACTAATACAAATATATACCCTGTTGGAATGCTACAAATCCTAAACCAATTTTCTAAATATCTTGCAAGAGATTCTCCAAAACACTTGTAGTAATGCTTACAAATATTCATCAAGAATTGTAAAACTCCCTGTAACACTTTAGCAACTTCAATATTAATCATAACAACAATGTTACAACTTTATGATAAGTTAAACATGTGTCAAGCTTCTCACATTCATGATATGTGTTGTACCTAGTGATACTCAGAAGGAGCCACGATTAATTGTAAAAGGGGCAAAGCCTCGTAATCTAAAATAGATAAAATATGATAATACCAATGTTCCACCAAGACACCGGTGCAGGGAGACAAGAGTGCAGAGAGACGCACAAGGGGGACGTGTGGGAGTACCCTCAAATTTTAGGGAAATTTCGGGGGTGTGGGGGGACATCAAAGTATATAATTTTTAATTTTATATATATATATATATATATAATTCAAGTTCATATTCATTGTTCAATAATGAAAGCATAAATATTAAATAGACTAATAGTCATATGGATACCAATATATTGAAATTTGATCCACACATAAAATTTAAATTCATAATTGAATTAAATAATGACATAAATTGATCCATCCTCATCATTCATTTTGATACATACATCATTCATATGACATACTCATTATTCATCCATACCATGAGATTCAATAATGAAATATTCAAATACATTGATCCATATCATTCATCATTCATCATCATTCATCATTCTACAATCTACATTGATTTTAAAATTAAATTCACCATTCATCATTCTAGAATCTAAATTGAAAGCAAAACATAGTAGTATATTACTATATACTATATATTAGACACCCAAGCTTTGAGGGGGGACGCCCAGATGCACCCCTTTTGGGGAGTCTCGGTCCCCATACTAGGGAAACACACCCCCATGCATCTCCCCAAGGCTTCCCAAAAAGGTTGCATGGGGAAACGCACCCCCAGTAGACTCCCTGCCTCGAGTGCGTGGGGTACAAGGGGTACGTACACCCGACCCTGGGGGACGCATCCCTGTGGAACACTGGATAACACTAATATCAAAGTGAAAATTATAGTGAACGAATGAGATCTCTTTATATAACATTGAATGGGATAGCCCAATAGGTTAGCTTGTGGAATTTCTAAGTCTATCCGTTAGAAATTCTTCATGTACTATCAGATTTATTTATTCCTACTTGTTCAGTTACTTAACAAGTTATTTACCATGTAAATACTGAAAATAAATACGAGTACAATATCAACACATACAGATCATCAACTGAAAGAAACAAGCACACAAGTGACAGTTATTTTTGGACTAATGTCCCCGGAAAAACCCAATGCGGGAAAACCGGTGCAGGTATCAGAGGGTTTTATTATTAAGCAGTTTCAGA
Organism: Pinus taeda; assembly: GCA_000404065.3. Taxonomy (NCBI): domain Eukaryota; kingdom Viridiplantae; phylum Streptophyta; class Pinopsida; order Pinales; family Pinaceae; genus Pinus; species Pinus taeda. Next base: position 166,858 of record APFE031673173.1, on the reverse strand, counting down.
ATACAATCTCGGTGCCAGAATTGGCTCACCCAACAGAGAATGCCCTCGGTAGTAGTACCTCTTAGTCGGAGACAAATATTTCGGCTAAATCACCGGAGGAATGATCCCACAGCAACACTGGAACCCTTTTGCTGCTCTCTGTCACCCTGATAGGGACTATGTCACCCTATCCAGCTCTCCAGCTCCAATCTGTCCCACGAAATCTCCCAGCGTCAGCCTCTAGGGTCTGCGTCAGCCTCTCTGGCCCAGCGTCAGCCTACTTGGCCCAGCATCAGCCTCTCAGGGCTCTGCGTCAGCCTCTGGAGCCTCTGTGTCTCCCATGCTGGCCCACCTCAGGCTCTGCGCAGCTCCTGGCTACCTCTGTATGGCCTCTGGCTGCCTCTGCGTGGCCTCTAGCTGGCTCTGCGTCAACCCTCTCCCATCTTCTGCGCTGATGCTCCTGGTACTATCTTTGCCTCTCTGTGACTATATTCGCTGCCCCTCAGCTGCAAATCTAATCACTCCTTCAATTTCCTCAGCAAGCCTTGCCTCAGAAAATCGAATTCTTGATCAACTCGGTGTGTTCTCCAACTGACCCTCAAGCCTCTTCTTATACTTTTCTCGTTGACAATTCAACGACTGAGATTAAATCCCTAATCAATGACTAAGATTAGATCTGGCTTGATCCATGACTTTTGGACCATTTTAACTCAGTTTTATATTAATTCACATTAATATTTTATTTTTCCTAAGTTTAAACTTAGGAACTCCATTAAAAATATTAATTAT